>JASVEL010000170.1:0-50514 GCA_032618575.1 Nicotiana noctiflora | reverse complement strand
AGTCTTTCTTCTATTTTTCTTTTTAGTTTATCTCATTAATTATTGTAGATTAATTAGTTTAGTTAAAATTTAGTTTAACACACGTTATTTGTAGTAATTGTGTATTCCATGCTAGGCTTAGTTTGAAATATGTATATATGCTTTTTATTAATGTAGTATTAATGTTGTATATTTGAGTTGTGGGATTTTGGTGTTGAAATTGTTAGGTCTCCATTGTGCGAATTATGATATTTATGTGGTTTGGAGACCCAATTTGGTGGTTGAATTATTTGGTGATATTTTAGCCAAGGTTGGCAAAAATATGTTGTAGTATTTGGGTGTTGTATTTTTAGGGGAGATAATGCCTAAGTTTTGGGTTGTTTGGTGTTGTATATAATTGGAGATGGTGTATGTATAATTGGGTAATGTTGGAATGTCAAAAGAAGTAAGTGTGAGGTGCATAGGTAACCTGGTGAAATTGTTGGAAATATGGTCAAAAGTAGGAGTTATGGTATGATAGCACTAAAGGAAATATAGTTGTAGTCCACGGATGATGAAATCTGATTAGCCAACCGATGTACTAACGTGATAGAAATTTTTGGTTGTTTCTTTTTGTGCATGATTATGGCTCCTAAAAGATCCAGGAATGCGGCAAGCTTGTCTAGGCAACCGACCTATGACGAGTCTTGGTTCTCGGGCGAGGAAGCTGAAGCGGACTTTTATGCCAAGGCTACTAAAGCTTGGCTACGGGAGATCGTAATCGACATGATGGCTCTTCGGGCTGAAAAGCTAGATATGCACGAGGAGATTCGACGCCGGGAGATGGAGTTTCTGTTCGATGAACCGACCCTCGTCAACAAAATGCTAGTTAGGGAGTTCTACACGAACGCACCCTAAGGAATGGCCAGGACAGTCTTCGTCAGAGGTAAGTATGTTTGGGCTAAAGTACCTACTATTAGGCAGGCTCTTAGACTGTCTGCTTTTTCTAGTGACGTGGACTTTTGCCACGATAGGCCCGGTGTCACTTGGGACACCATGATTGAGGCCTTGTGTGTCAATGGTCATCCCATCTGGATAAGAGACCAAAGTACTCTGAATTCTAGCAGCTTCACTCATACTGCCAAGTGCTGGTTCTCGATTGTTTTTAACCATTTTCTGCCTTCCAGCAACACAACAGATGTAAACTTTAAAAGGGCATTGCTGACATGGTTCTTTGTCACCCAGCGGGACGTTGACGTTGCCCGCGTGATAGGTAATGAGATGGTGCTGAGGGGACCCCTCCAATCTAAGGGATTTTACTTCCCGTCTCTTGTCACTTCTTTGTGCCACTCCCACAGGACTCCGATACTACCTACGGATGGTGAGCTTCCTCAAAAAGCTCCATTCAAGGCCTCTTACATCCGGGTGGGTAGAGGCACCGACCCGATTGATATAGATGATGAGGATGACCCAGTGCCGGTTGAACAGTCCCGCCAATCCACTGACTCCGCCGGCACTTCTAGGCACGCTCATTATGGAGCTGGCATATCTAGGTCCCAGTCCACTAGACATATGCTTAGGTCTATGGAGGAGGAGGTTTCAGATCTACGCACCTCAGTGGACGGTCTACACACGCGCATGGACGCGATGTCTCTAAGGCAAGCTAGGACTGAGAACAAGTTCATGGCATGGTTCCGAGCTCTAGGTCGTGCTTGCAATATCGACCCCGCTACCGTCTCCGACTCTGAGTGAGTCATAGGTAAGTTTTCTCACCCTTCTGAGCTATACATGTATTATTATGCCATGAGGACATGACACGATTTAAGTGTGGGGTGGGAGACTTATCTTGTATATGTTGTACATAGTAGTTGTAGTTGTAAATTATATTCGCTGGCTCTGCCCGATGATGGACACTTGGCGAAGGGTTTCTTAAGGGTCTAAGTCGGAATAAAAACACAAAAAAAAATTTGAAAAATCCAAAAAATATGAATAAAGGACTCTTCTTGATGACGGACTATTTGGACAAGTTCTCTTGAGGGAAGTAGTCCATGTAGGAATTTTTCTTTCTTATATTTTTCTAGGTAGTGTATCACCTCCCCCTTGGTTTTTTTTTGACTACGGTTCTTTTCCAAGGGTTTTTATTTAACTGGGTTAGGTATATTTTTGTTTTTTTTAGGATTAGAGGGCAAAGGTTAACATGTAACCCCAAGTATGCACATTAGCAAAATTAAAATGAACCTGAGAATGTATGATCTAAGCTTGATTGTAGATTCTAGGATATTCCTTAAATTGCACAATACAGCTTGCTTGAACATTGATAGGACTCTGTAGATGAACCTGATTCTAAATGCGTTGCATGTTAAGTATGTGTGAGCTTTTACCTACATTATATATTTTACATGATACCTAGAACTTGCCCTGTGTGTTTGCAAAGCGAAATAGAAGTTGTTTAGTTATAGAGATGATGAAGGCATTTCTTTGTGTAACCTTATAAATTAATAAACTGTGAATTCACATGTACATAGCTGGTAATGTCCATTTCCACCGCTAAAAAGCAATAGACACGGTCGTATGCAATATATTTACCCAACTATGAGTCGGGGTCGAATCCCACAGAGAACAATATGTAGGCGATTAGGAATGCAAGAAAATTATCGCTAGTCGCGCTAAGCCAAACACTTAAGATTTTGGGTTTTGGAAAATGTTTATATCTAAATGCGGAAATGTAAACTAACCTAGAAAGCGAATAAAATGATCAATGGCTACAAGTATGAATGCATCGGGAATTACACTCAAGTAACGATCCAATGTATTTCATGATTTTACAAATATGAGTGAGTTTATGTTAATTAGCCACGGATAATAATTCTTAATTAGCTTTTTCCGAAGACTAACAAGACTTCCTAATTGAATTATCCCTAATCTCAATTAGAAGATTAAGCGCACCCGATAGGCTACAAGTAGTCAATCCTATCCCTAGGTTGAATCTATAAAGTGAAGGTTAACGCCTCAAGTTCTTGTTAATTAATCTTTCCCAACTTCGAATTATCTTTTCCAAAATTAATTCAAAGTAAATGGGCGAGTCCTAGAGTTAGCTAATCTCTTTGGAAACATTGAAGAACAAGAATAATTAAAGTAACAATAACTCAATTCATAAATATATAAAAATCATTCAATACATAAGCACAACAAGGTATTTAATCCACACTTTAAATATGAATATTCCCATAAACAAGATTCAAGTGTTGGAAATAAATACTACACACTTAGATATACAATACAAAGCAAGGAAATGAAGAAATAAATATAAATGGGTAAGAAATCCTTAACCACAAGCTTTAATCTTCAAGACCCAAGTGTGTGTGCAAAACCCTAGCCTTCTCTCTAAGCCAAAGAGTAAATATATGTTCAAGGGTGTAGAAATTGATGAGAGATACCGAGATATATCCTACAATGTCTGTTTGGACGAGTAAATCATTGATTTGGGGTCAAAACGTGTGAAATGTCCATTCTGCCCAGGTCTGATGCTCAACTTTCGCACCTGCGGAAAATACCTCGCAGGTGCGGCTCCGCTTAAGCGGAAATTACTTCGCAAAAGCGACAAATGGCCATCGCAGGAGCGGATATCATGCCGCTGAAGCGACATCGCTGAAACGTATAAATTTCCGCAAAAGCGGATCTTTCGCAGGCGCGATCAATCATTCGCAGAAGCGTGACCGCTTCTGCGTCTTCATCTCCGCAGGAGCAAAACTGGCTGGCTCTTCGACAATTCGCAAAAGCGATCAAAATCTCGCAGAGGCGAGATCGCTTCTGCGATCAAAATCCGCAGAAGCGAAATGCCTGACAGTTTTGCAATGTTTCTTCTCTTCTTAGCTCAATTCCTTGTCACTTCAGCCCAAATCACCTACTAGCATCATTTAGCTGAAAATCTAGCAATAACCACCAAAAGCAACCTCATTTCATATTAAAGAGGCATAAAAAGCTAAGCAAAAGAGGCTACAATGAGTGGTAAAATTGCCACTCATCAACACCCCCAACTTAAGCTTTTGCTTGTCCTCAAGCAAATCAAAATCACAACTTTAATGAGGCTTCACCATTTACAAAACAATTTTCATTGCGATTATGAACATATCACCACATCCCCAACTTATCTCCTTCAAACACCATACTTATGGATTTGGTTGATACTAACAATTAGGCTCAAGTATGTATATCTTTTCTCGAATAACTCCCTCCTAAGGAAAATCAACTTCAACAATGTGCAAGGGAGTTCCAAAACAATCAAGTGACAAAAATAAGCATCAATAAGTGACTCAAAGACACTAGTTTACTATGATTACTCACTTTACTCAATTTCACCGGTCTTTTCTAATTCATGCGCCCTCACAAGAAAGAATGTCCCAACAAAGAACAATATATTTACAACAAACACAAGGGACAAAGTTTTCGAAAACACTCGCTCTCACAAAGAAACTTCAAGTGTTACGACACATCATACCATAAGCTTGGCCTTATTTTAATTCAATGCTTATTCAAGAATGCTTAGTTGGAGGTCCCATAAGGACTTTTTTAAGCTTGTAATGTAGGTTTAGGGAAGGTTGGGTAAGCATTTGGGTACAAGTGACTTCATCCTCCTTGAACACTACTCACAAGTTTCATTCTTTTGTATATTGACTCTCTTTAACTTACATAGCCTCATTGGCATCTAGTTCCCAATATAGAACCACTTTACATACCTCTCCCAAATTTTATTCAAGGCTCCATAATGTACATATTTACACGTATATGTAAAGACTAACTCTTTTTTTTTTTTTTTTTTTTTACTTATGGAGCTTGAATATTTCAATACAAATACTTTGAGGCATGTGGATACTCAATGCACAACCTTACCAATCTCCATTTTGACAACACCCCCAACTTAGGCTTTTAGCCTCATTCTCAGTGTTCAAAGAGGGACGGGTTCAAGAGAGGGAATTATTATACAAAAAGGGAAAGGTTTGTAATGAGTTGGCCAAAGAAAGGTTTAAAGGCTCAAAATGGGTACTAGTGACATTATTTATGCAACGGTAGGCTTGAAAGGCTAAAGAGATTTTAAAATTAAAACAAAGAATGCCTAAGATCATTCCTCCAACCAAATGTACTATCATTAGCATTGAAAAACTAACCGGGCAAGTTCTAGATGATGGAAGTAAACACAAGATTTATTTCAACACTCGCTAACACACATGGCACATGAATTAATGAAGACGGATCAATTCTATAAAACTAGTGAGCTAGAAGTCACTAAAAGAGCCAAAAATTTATCACCAAAATTGTTTTACACCAAGCAACTTACTTGTTTTTAACACTTTAATACAAATTTTTGGAGGGGTATTCTTAATTCATAATTTACATACAAGAGGCTAATTTTATTAGTATCAAATAATCCAAAAGCCTCATCCTAACAAACTAAGACTAATTCCCTTAAGAAGGTTGTCACACTATCTCTCATCGGGAAAAGTCACCCGGTTCACTAAGTTGTTCCTTGGGAAAGAACCGTAGCATGAAGAAAACCCAAGGAGTAATAAAAGGAAAGAAACTACTCTACATAATACTAAAAAAAATAATATAGGCTAATAAGAAGAAGTATAAATAAGAAAAGCACAATACTAACACAAATATAACTAATCAAACCAAGCCCAGCTAGGGCACACAGTGTATAGAACATCAAAGTCAAAAACTACAAAGCATAGTCACAAGCTACACAAGCCACCCCCAACTAGAATATTGCAGTGTCCTCACTGCACAATATCAAATGTAAAGCATAAAAAGTTTGAGGGTCTCCCTGAGGTCTGCGTCAGACTAGCAGACTGTGGGAGGAAGGCGGATCACTGCTGAGCTGAGCTCGTAGCTCCATCATCATCGGTCTCCTCATCATCATCATCATCATCCTCATCATCATCATCATCAGCAGACTGTGTCATGAAAGAGTACTCCTCGCTGTCATCCTTGGTCGCCACAGGGATCTTCTTATCTGGGTTTCCCCATTTGAAGATTGCCTTGATGCCCCTCCACATCTTGATCATCAGCTTGCCTTTCTTCTTGTTCTTTTTCTTCTCTTCCTCAAAGTCAGACTGAAGGGTGGCATGGGCCTTAGCCAGAGTACTGTAGGCTCCCTCCAGTTTAGTCACTGACGCTGCCATCTTCTTCATGTTATCATTTTGTAGTGTCTGGGCATCCAAGTAACTCTGCATGTCGTCCCTGGAGAAGTAAGAGGGCCCAGGCTGTGAGGGGGATGGCCCACTAGGAAGCTGTGATACTAACTCCTTAATGGTCTGAAGCTCGGAGTTAAGAATCATAAATGGCCCCTGAGCAGCCGTCTGTGAAGAGGACTGTGAACCGGTAGCTGTGAAAGTGATTTTCCTCTTCTTGCTTTTAACCGCACTCCCCTCTCCCGTCACTCTCAATGGATGAAAAGGTTTGTCCGCTGGTAGCCACCGATCGGTGCTACGGACATCAACCTCTGCCCTGGTGCATAGCATTGTGATGAGAGAAGGGAATAGTAGACCTGCATCCTTGTTGCTTGAGTACTCTCTCAAGTACTGCCTCATCTCCTGTAGAATGTAGTATCCTACATTCACCGGTGTGCCATCTAGAATGCATGCTATGATCAGTGCCCGAGTGTAGGAAACATCAGTCATGTTGCCACAAAGAGAAACTCTGTTGTTGAGGATGTATAGCCACATTTTAGCCTCGGCTGTGAAGTCGGTGGATTTGAACCCTTTTCTTCTGGTTCCCCATTTTTCTCTGAGCTGTGGTGGAAAGAGCTTGGAGACAAGCCATGCTCCATTTTCACATGTATCCTTTTCTCGCACTTGGTCCATCGGAAAGTTGGGAATTCCAAGAGTATCATTGATTTGTTCAATTCCAAACCTCACTAACTTTCCTCGGATGACTATCTGTGGGCTATCAAAATTTACCCGCCCGAGGTTAGCATAGAATTCACGGACCCACTCCTCATTGGCTTTGCAAGGAGTGGGGATAAAGCAGGACCATCCTGATGATTCAAGTCGTGCATAGAAATCCGGAAGCTTTTCTAACAACTTCTCTTCATGAATTCCTTTTTCAAGGATAATCTTCTTGTGGACGAGGTCATCCAAATATCGCCGCTCACACTCAGCGGACATGAAGCGAGTATCATCATATGGTTCATTGATTTCTTCTTCGATTCCTCTCCGTTGTCCGCTTGTGGTTGCGTCCATTTTCAAATAAATCACCTACAAAAATTCAACACAACGTCAATTGGGCAATTGAACCAGATTAAGAACTTCAAAACACTGCAATTTAGCCAAAAGTTTGGATTGAACGGGCCCGGGAAGTAGCAGTTGCAAAGCTACTGGAATTTGCAAAAAATTCCAGTTTTCGCTTCTGCGAACAAAGAGCCGCAGAAGCGGGTCCATTTCTGCGAAAATTTTGTCGCTTCTGCGATGGATTACGCTTCTGCGAACTATGAGCCGCAGAAGCGGCTACGTTTCTACGAAGAGGAGCTCGCTTCTGCGATGAGTATCGCTTCTGCGTGGCTTCCTCCGCAGAAGCGGATTCGCTTCTGCGAAAAAAATTTCGCTTCTACGGTCTTCGACATATTCTTCATTCCCAGCACTTTCATCAAAATTTTTACTTATTTTTCAATGTCTAAACAAATTTTAGGCTTGTATTAGTGCAGTAAAAGGATTTATGATTCAATTAATTCCCATTTGTGATGTAAAGCCACAATACTTCATTGAAACAATGTGACAAACATCTTGCGGGCAGTTTAATTTGACCTCTCTTTGAACAATGGTTGTGGTACTAGACTTCCCACAAATTTGTTCACAATTAACAGCACACATTATCTACACTCAACCAATTCCTCACTTCCTAAAACAATCTAGAATTTAAAACCAAAAGAAGGAAAAGAAAAATCAACATATTACCTACAAACATTGTTGGATATGAAAATCACATGGAATGGGAAGAGATTACCTGATATTTGCAAAAGAGAAGGAGACTACACGAGATGCTTTTGACAAATTGCTAAGAAAATTCGGAATTTTTGGGGATTTAGGGTAGGGGAGACGGTTTTTAGTGAAGAGAAAAGGGTTAACCAAAAGACTTTAACTCCCTCTGTTTTGAAATTAAAAGCTGGACGAGTTTCGCTTCTGCGAAAACTTATACGCCCCTGCGGAACCGCTTAAGCGATAATGCGGCCGCTTCTGCGCAACAAGCCGCTTCTGCGGTTTTAAACCCGCTTCTGCGATGTCGCGGAAGCGTAAAATGTGCCGCATGTGCGATATGGTCGCTTCTGCGATGCCACTGACGCTTCTGCGAGACCACAGGTGCGACTGTTTTATCGCAGAGGCGGTTCTAGCAGAGTTTTGTTGCCAATTTTCTTCAGCTACTGGTTTGTGACTGTCCGGATACCTCGACCTGCTCAAATCAACTCCAAAAATTCTCAAACTTGGCAGATTAGTTCAACATAATATTCTAAGCAATTCTAAAAAAGAAAATTTGCAAAATGATGAAAAATTTTGAAAAACGACTAAAAATTTTGAAAACAATGGGTTGCCTCCCACCAAGCGCCGCATTTAATGTCGTGGCACGACACAAACAACATTACCACTTGTCTCGCCACTTAGATGATATGAATTGGGCCCCTAGCTTGGAATCAAGCTTATGACCACGAGCAATGGGGGGTGGTAATTGGATGTTCGAGCCAATGCTTAAAATTTTCATTTTGCACTTCTTGGCTTTCAAGTGAGGAATGTCGTTTTGATTTCTTGCCTCCTCAAACTGTAAAATGTATGGCCAAAGTTGTTCCTCCTCGCATTCCTTCATTGATTCATGTGGTTCAACTCCCGTGTCACCACACGATTCCAAGGTTGAAAAATATTTGGAATGTGACTTTAAGCCCACACTTTGCAATTCTTCTATGTTGACATTCTCTTTTTCGCCCGGCTTAGAGTCAACAACAACCACATTAGAATTTACACCGGTTGACTCCAATTCCATATTTTTGCCGGCATCAACAATACTCATTGAGTTGGTTGGCGGATGTTCAATTCTTGACTCCTCAAAGTAAAGCTCACTCTCTTCCTCGGAATTGGACTCTTCTTGGCTTTCATCCACACACGAAATTTGTTGGGTATAGTTAGCCTCAACCAAAATTTGCATTTGATCCTCCAAAGTGCGGATGTGTTCACCATTGTAATTTATGCATCGTTTCAAGTCCTCGAGTGCAAAGTTGCGCTTCTCCTCATTTTCAAGAATGACCTCCAACATGAGCAATTTTCTCTCATTTTGGGCATTAGAGAATTCTTCTTGGTTTTGATCAATAGTCAAGGAAGGATTTTCATTTTCAACATCCAAGAAGGATTCTTGGTTTTCACTTACTTCCGAGGCTTTGATCATTTCATCCATTTGTGAGTGTAACCTTTCCAGTGCTAAACCATTTTGGAGACTAGTCTCCAAAAGATGTTCCAAGGCATTTTCTTCCTTGTTTCCTTCTTCAAGTAAACACTCCAACATGAGCTTGAATTCTCCATTTTGACCATGCTCAAATTCTTTCACCTCCATAACCCTATAATTCTCATCAAAACAAATAGAACCATCATAGTAGGGGCTTGGGGAAGGGAATAAAAAGTAAGCACAATCATCCCAATGACCATTTTGGAAACCACACTTATCACAAATACTCCACTCATGGGTTTGGAATTGTGCGCACAATCCACCCCCGGGAGAATTTAAATAATTTTGCCATGAGTGTGGTCCTTCACAATAAGGACAATGATCATCAAAATATGAACAACTACTATCCGACCAATTTTCGTTATATGATGCCATTTTTCAAAATTAAGAAAATAAACAAGAAACAAACACTAAAAATAGACCCAAGGTAAGAAAAATAATTACACAAATATTCACAAGTTTGGACCAAAGCACTTTCGCTTACTTCTCAAACAACCTAAATTACGCCAAATTGTTCCCCGGCAACGGCGCCATTTTTGGTAACGTCCATTTCCACCGCTAAAAAGCAATAGACACGGTCGTATGCAATATATTTACCCAACTATGAGTCGGGGTCGAATCCCACAGAGAACAATATGTAGGCGATTAGGAATGCAAGAAAATTATCGCTAGTCGCGCTAAGCCAAACACTTAAGATTTTGGGTTTTGGAAAATGTTTATATCTAAATGCGGAAATGTAAACTAACCTAGAAAGCGAATAAAATGATCAATGGCTACAAGTATGAATGCATCGGGAATAATACTCAAGTAACGATCCAATGTATTTCATGATTTTACAAATATAAGTGAGTTTATGTTAATTAGCCACGGATAATAATTCTTAATTAGCTTTTTCCGAAGACTAACAAGACTTCCTAATTGAATTATCCCTAATCTCAATTAGAAGATTAAGCGCACCCGATAGGCTACAAGTAGTCAATCCTATCCCTAGGTTGAATCTATAAAGTGAAGGTTAACGCCTCAAGTTCTTGTTAATTAATCTTTCCCAACTTCGAATTATCTTTTCCAAAATTAATTCAAAGTAAATGGGCGAGTCCTAGAGTTAGCTAATCTCTTTGGAAACATTGAAGAACAAGAATAATTAAAGTAACAATAACTCAATTCATAAATATATAAAAATCATTCAATACATAAGCACAACAAGGTATTTAATCCACACTTTAAATATGAATATTCCCATAAACAAGATTCAAGTGTTGGAAATAAATACTACACACTTAGATATACAATACAAAGCAAGGAAATGAAGAAATAAATATAAATGGGTAAGAAATCCTTAACCACAAGCTTTAATCTTCAAGACCCAAGTGTGTGTGCAAAACCCTAGCCTTCTCTCTAAGCCAAAGAGTAAAAATATGTTCAAGGGTGTAGAAATTGATGAGAGATTCCGAGATATATCCTACAATGTCTGTTTGGACGAGTAAATCATTGATTTGGGGTCAAAACGTGTGAAATGTCCATTCTGCCCAGGTCTGATGCTCAACTTTCGCACCTGCGGAAAATACCTCGCAGGTGCGGCTCCGCTTAAGCGGAAATTACTTCGTAAAAGCGACAAATGGCCATCGCAGGAGCGGATATCATGCCGCTGAAGCGACATCGCTGAAGCGTATAAATTTCCGCAAAAGCGGATCTTTCGCAGGCGCGATCAATCATTCGCAGAAGCGTGACCGCTTCTGCGTCTTCATCTCCGCAGGAGCGAAACTGGCTGGCTCTTCGACAATTCGCAAAAGCGATCAAAATCTCGCAGAGGCGAGATCGCTTCTGCGATCAAAATCCGCAGAAGCGAAATGCCTGACAATTTTGCAATGTTTCTTCTCTTCTTAGCTCAATTCCTTGTCACTTCAGCCCAAATCACCTACTAGCATCATTTACCTGAAAATCTAGCAATAACCACCAAAAGCAACCTCATTTCATATTAAAGAGGCATAAAAACTAAGCAAAAGAGGCTACAATGAGTGGTAAAATTGCCACTCATCAATAGCATCCTAGTTAACCCCTTTGAGCCTAAAGCCTATTCTTTGATAAACCTTGAATGTTCATAAAAATCGATATCGTATATTGTTCTACTTTACCTCCTAGAAGCACTTGTGTTGTAACAAAGATGCAAAAGTATAAGTGTGGGGTGAAGAGATGTTGAAAAAACGAAAATCAAGAATGAATGGTAGAAAAATGTTGAACTGGAAAAATATTGTAAATGCTACAATGCTCTGGAAAAAAAATCAATGTATAGTTACACCAACAGAAAATTGGGGATTAAAAGCGAATGAAAGATGAAGGAAAGTTTAGGGGAGGCATAATGAAAAACCCCAAAAGGGAAGTTGTGAAAAAGAAAGAAAGTGCTTAGGGAGGTTAGCCACCATAACCAAAAGTATCCTACCCGTCCCATAGCCAACATTACAAACCTCAAAGACCTCTTGATCTGTAATTGAATAACTCGATTAGTGGAGTATTACACAAGGGGCAAGCCTATGGTGTATCTATATGCATAGGAATGTTCTTTGTTGAGAGTGAGTGAAATTTTTCCTATATCTATAAGTTCCATGTTCTAAATTATTTATGTGTGGGAACTTCTCTCAATAAATTATGCGAGGGCATGTAACTCAGAAAGAAAAAGGTAAATTTGCAAGTTTGTGATAATAATTAGAGTAAGCAATAATGTGTTGGCATTTGAGTTTACGGTTAGGTAAGCATTGTGCATGTCCTAGGTTACTCAAGAAAGATAGCTTTTGTGACATATTTTGGGGAAGACATCAATAAAATTGGCCTAAAGTGTGATTAAGATTGCTCGAGGACGAGCAAAGGTTTAACTGTGGGGTATTGATAATAGGTGAATTTGACTATATTTATGCCCTAAATAATCACGCTTTATTGTTGTTTTGATATTGTTTATGATGACAAAATGCTTTTATTAGTGTTTTTGGTGTGTTATAGGTGCACATGAGCTATTGAAGACTAAAGGAGCAGTTTTGGAGTCATAAGATGGTGAAAAGGCCAAGTGTAGAACAAAATTGAAGTTTGTGCTGAAAAATAAAGTGAAGAATTCGTGGCACTGTTCTGCCGCGGTCCAACCGCGAACGCGGACGGACCGCGGTAGAAAGGGCTCGCGAAATCTCTGAATATACAAAGAGATTGTTTTTCCGTGATGCAACCGCGAACGCGGATGGACCGCGGTTGAAGCCGAAAATTTGAGGGACAAAATTGTCAAGACGTGAATTATGTAACCTAAACCCTATATTTAATATTAGGATTCGCCCAATAGAGGTAAGTATTGTATTATTCATTACTTTTGCAAGAGAACTAGTAAAAGAGAACTCATTCAACATCTTTCTTTCTTTTACATTGAATCTTTGATTATGAATTCAATTATCTATCTTGTTTTTTTTATTATGAGTAGCTAATTCTTTATCTAAGGTTTTGATGTAACCTATTGAGTGATGAACTTCTGGGTTATGTGATTACAAATTGTTAGCTAGATTTCTATTTGTTCAACTTAGTTCTTGTTATAGTTAATTGGTAGGATACCCAATTAGCTGTGCCTATTTAGTGTGCATAACTTGGAAAAGAGTGCATATTTAGGTAATTGTTGAACAACACCACACCTAGATTAGGAATCTATAATTGTAAGCGTAAAGGTGGGGTTAGGAATAACGAAACCTTGGGTGCAATCTAAAGTGAACTGTTCAAATTAAAGCTAGCTAGGGTAGCTCGGGAGAGTACACTAGTAACTTATTGTAGTTGTCGGGAGAGAATTACGGTAAAAATAGTGTTCATGATTGATAGAATAATATTGACAATTTGTATGAGCATAAACAGAAGGGATTCCATCAATAGTGGAAATCAATATCTTAGTCTTTCTCTTCATTCTTTACACAACATTCAATTCTTTCTTTTAAGTCTTTAAATTCTTGCAAAAGTTAGTTAGTAGAAAACATTCCACAAAAATATATTCAAAAGTTTGGGAAGCTGCTTCAGAAGTGTTATTGGGTTTTGGAAGTTGCAGTTGATAGGTTAATTCCATGTGGGATCGACGCTGGACTTAATTGACCGGATTATATTGACTTTGACCGTTGTTTGGACGTGAATCACTCCCAATGTGTTCTTGCCTCCAAGGGTGTTGTCTAACCCTAAAGTAGTGTCTCTTGCCTCCTTGGGTCTAATTTTTGTCCAAAATATATCTTCTCCTTGTTCATGGTCGGCCTCCTTTGTTTAATATTGGGTTTAGGACTTAAAATCTCATATTTTGCACTTTAGTCCCTAAAATTTTCGCTTCCTGCCGCGGTCGCGGCCAAACATGCTCTCTGATTCTTCAGTTGTATGCGAGTAAACTCTGCCGCGGTTCTGCCACAATCCCGCCGTAATTGCAGTATTTCACCCTCTTCCTTTTTGAATTTGAAAAAATGTAAAACATAAAAGTTGTATCCCTTTGAGTTCACTTTCCAACCATATATTATGGAGCCCAAATGGAGTTCTGAGTAAAAAGTTATGTCTATTTTACTAGACAATGCGCAATATGCCTCCTCGAGTCTTCGTTCGTACTTAATTATCAAATATGACCCTCAAACATGATTCCGGCGTAATTCCTTGAACTTTTACTCAAACTTTAAAGCTCCAAATCACTTAAATGCATTCCATAATATCTATATAGCTCGGAATCATACCTACATGGAATAAAACACACAATTAGTGCGAAACACTAGTGATTAAAGCTCAAACTCAATTAAATTGCAGTAAACTCGAGCGTAATAAGCAACTAAAATACATAATTATAGTCTATCATCACCTACTTTGAAAGTAAAGAGACTGTTTCCTATATAATCTCGGCTCAGAATAAATGAATGTAGAGAGGCTCTCTCCTATGTATGTATCGGCTCAGTATTGTTAAACAAATTATAATAAAAAATAAATTAAAAAAAAAAGATAATAAAACGTATGATGAGGAAACAGAAGCTGCAAAAAGAACCTCATATGGCCCATTTCTTGTCAATTCAGTAGGTCCATATTGATGTGATTTCAACAGTTTCATCCCTCCAGTTTCACCTTTTTTCTTCAACCTTTGTTTAAAGTCTCCATATGTCTCACACATTTAGGCTTACACACAAATAGATCAATATTCTCGATCTATTTCAATTGCTCTCTAGTAATGTCAAGTAGTGATAGAGGCAAAGATTTGGCTGAGGGATCATCAAGATCCCCAGGAGATCAATCAATAACAACACCTAGTCGATACGAGTCTCAAAAAAGACGAGATTGGAACACTTTTAATCAGTACTTGAGGAATCAGAGGCAGCCAATTCCCCTATCTCAGTGCAATAGCAACCACGTACTAGAGTTTCTTCGGTACCTGGACCAGTTTGGAAAGACTAAGGTTCATTTACAAGGTTGTATGTTTTATGGACAACCCGAGCGCCCGGCTCCTTGTACTTGTCCGCTTAGACAAGCTTGGGGAAGCCTCGATGCACTCATCGGTAGGCTTCGAGCCGCCTATGAAGAAAATGGCAGTTCGCCTGAGACAAATCCCTTTGCTAGCACCGCGATTCGCGTGTATCTTAGGGAAGTGAAAGAGTGTCAAGCTAAGGCGCGTGGCATTGCATATAAGAAGAAACAAAAGAAGGCTAGCCCTGGTAAAGGAGATGATGATTCAAGTTCTGCAGGGTTTCTCTCATTTTCTTGATCCACTAATGCAGTTATTGCCTAATAATGCCTCCCCCTCGAAATAGGTAACATCTTTCACACTCTCTATGGTATTATAATCGCCAAATTTGAACTTGCTGTAACAAATAATCTGTCTTTTCTAGATTATGATAAAAAAAAATTCACACACATATACTAATAGTATAATTTTTTTTTATACAATAACTAAACTTGATCATGTTGTAACAAATATTCTACCTTATTTTCTAGATTATTATAAGTTCTTCCACATACATATACTAACCGTATAAAAGATTTTTATATGATCATTATCCTTGTACTTGCTGTAACAAGTAACCAGCTTTATTTTCTAGTTTAAAGGTGGAAAAAAACCCTCAATTTTTTCGAACAATTATCTGTGCTTATAATTTATGTGACCTGATATAGCAGGAGTATTAGCTCTTACTTCCTCAAGGAAGGGCTGAAGCAGAGCCAAAATTTGATGTTTATGGGTTCATAGTTTGCCACAGAATCTATAGCTTATTTTAGTTACTGGGTTTCACAATTAAAAATTTATATTTTCTAATATAAATATAGTGTTTAAGCAAAAATGACGGAGTTGGGCGGAAGCCACACCTAATAAGCTAGCTATGCCTCTAGGCAAGGGTGTAGGAAGCTTTTCTTCAAATGTAGTGAGGATACTTGATATGGAGTGATGATGGTTTAAATTGTTGCACTAGGTTTTCCGATCTTTAATATGATAAGAAAACTTGGTGCAAGAGAAAAGTAGACACTGAATTTCACTAGCAAACTCAATATATATAGTTGATGAATAAGTTTTGCATTGCTTTTCGCTCAAATTATATATATACATATAATAAGATCATACTCGTTCTCGACTCACTACTTTTAGATATTTAGATTCACCTCTATCGCTTATAAGACCGGAAAGATTCAGTCTTTTATCTCAAGCCCTAAAAATACTTGAGATAAATGCAAAAATTAATTCCTTATCGATAGACAACTGGTTAGTAATTAATTACTTACAATATTATACTAGTATAAGTTTCAACAAAGATTATCATAATACTGTTCAATTAACTTGAAACAATATGACAAAACAGAAAATTAAGAGAAGGAATTCAAACAGGAAATGTCAAGAATTTACCCATTTAATTTCCTCACTTTCTGAATAAAGCTGTCTGCAATAAGATCTGAATATTTTAAACAATTCCCAGATAGATTATATGTCAGTTTATTGTTTAATTTTTTCGGATTCTGAAGATTTTGTGCCCCTCGCACAGCCATAAATAGTCATTTGAGGTACAATATCTACGCTTTTGAATTTTTTAATCAAACTATATATTTAAGATTTGACATTTTATTTAGGAGTTTAAGTTCTATGCAAATGACAGTAAAAATAATATTAAGATCACTTATTAGGTAAGTAGAGGTAAAGTTTTACGATAATATTAATAGTAGCCTGAAAAAATGTTAACTAATCTACTACATAGCACAAGTTAAAATTCATTTATATGTAAATATATTGTACGCTCTCAATTTTTATAAGTTATATTCATATAAGATGGTTTCATGCATGAATCAGTGTTTATTTTGTCCACAATTCAATTTTTTTTGTTAGAAAAAAGGGGCATTAGATTTTCAAAGAATCATCCTTGAAATCTTTTGATCCTGTACGAGAAAGCCATATAGATATATTAAAGAGAACCAATTGTTTAACTTTTTGGTAGTATTAAAATGATACTATCTTCTATCAATGAGCACTCAAAAATCAACTTATTGAAGGTTTTGAATCTGCATGTTTAGTTGTCCTTTTTTTTTTTTGTTTAATCTTTACAAGATTGCTTACTGTCAATATTGGATCTTGTGGCCATCACACTAATTCAATTATTTGTCAGAATGTTATGTATTTTTCAATAAAACAAATTTGTGTACCATAATTTCAGTCAATATTGAAGCTGCTGTTTATCTGTTTGAAAAAGACAAACTCTTCCTCATATTCATAATTTAATGGTACGAAAAAAGAGGAATTGTCTTTTTAAAGCATGAACTCGGTCCAGGATTTAGACTAGGAATTAAGATTTCATCAGATTTGTTTATAAATAGAATAGAGCATTCTTAACATGAACAACAGTACAGTTCCATATCCAAGGGTTAGGATCGGATAGGATGGATATGATTACTCCTTTCTTAATTAAAGGTTCCTGGTTCAAATCTTAGGTATCGAGAAACACTTGAGTCTTGATAATAGCACTTCCTTTTTAATGAGCCCTATGTGATACGAATATAATACTCTAATAGGAAGGCCTGGAGGTCAAGCATTAGGATTGTAGGATAGAGGTAGTAAAGCTTTCCTTACTTCATTCCGGGGGTGCGGCGGGTTGAATTAGGATTGGTCTTAGATGGTTTACAGTTTATGTGGGACCTGCACAATTCTTATTTTTTGTCTTAGCCCCGAGCCTTAGATTATGGTTACTGTTATTGAATGTCATTCATCTTTCGGCTTTTATGTTTCTGTTACTACGATTTCTACTGGAATTACTAATGAATTATCTCATCTTGCTTTTTCTTACTTTATTTTCGTCTTGCTAAGCCGAGGGTCTATCGGAAACAGCCTCTCTGCCCCTATCGGGACAGGAGTAAGGTCTGCATACACATTACCCTTCCGAGACCCCACTATGTGAAGTTTTACTTGGTAGTTATTGTTGTTGTTAGTGAATTTTGAATACCAAATAGTTACTTTATCTTCAATCTGGACGCTAAATCATAGAGATATATACATGCAATTCTTGTCTTATATTCGACATATGAAGTAGAAGTCGATAGACCATATTCGGGTAATGGAGTTTAAGTTTTCATTCACTAACGATATAAAAAATATTTAAAATATTATGTCACTTAAAATGTAACTGAATATAATTTTTCTCAAATAAGCATCGATTAGATACCGAAACTATTGATAAGTAACGTAACCTACTATAACCTGCTAAATTACTTTTATAATGTAAAACTATTTATATTGTAATAAATTTTTGTTATGGTTTTTAATAGTATCAAGCTTGATAGTCTAAAGATTTTGAAACCGATCTAATTACACCTCATGTGCAGGATCTTGCAGAAGGTAGAAGGAATTTGGCATTAATTAGGAGTGGAATTGTTTTATCAGCTATTAAGTCGGATCACATTTGTAATAGCTATGTATACAGCAGAATTCAAAGAGCTGTTTTGTGAATTCTAAATCATTTCTTGTAAGATCATATATACTCTTTGTACAAGTAAGTTTTCCTACTTTTTAGTAGTGCACCTTTTATGTATTGTGGATTCAAATCCAACTACGTGATAGTTTGATCTCCTTTGATGTAACAATATTCAGAAAATAGTTTGATCTACTATGCGCAAGGATGACCCATATAGATATATCGAGAAATGATCATTTTAGAGGAACTTGACATCAATAAATTTTCAGTCTAGATTCATTTTGACTAATTAAGCTTTCCAATATTTAATTCTTTTTTTTTTTTGGTCAATGGGAAATTATATATATAGTTAACTAAAAATTACAGTGCAGATTACTGTCTAAGTGACTGCAGTTCCCCTAAAACAACCATATTTCACACATGATCTTCAAAAGAATGGTGATATTAATGTGCAACAGATTCGTTCAAGTGATAATATGGCTGATTTGTTCACAAAATCTCTACCGACGTCAACCTTCAAGAAACTAGTGTACAAGATCGGGATGCGAAGGCTTAAGGATGTGAATTGATGCTCTCATCCAGGGGAGTTAATGCGCGTTGCACTCTTTTTCCCTTACAAGGTTTTGTCCCACTGGGTTTTCCTTGCGAGGTTTTTAACGAGGCAACCAAAATGCGTATTATAGATATGTGTACTCTTTTTCCTTCTCTAGAATTTTTTTTCCCACTGGGTTTTATTTTAGTTAAGTTTTTAACGAGGCACATTATCATTGAATAGACATTCAAGGGGGAGTGTTATGAATAGAATTCTATTTAGAGTGAATGTCTATCTTGTGGAGAGTTTTACTTTGTGACTAAGTCATATTTCTCCTATAAATAGAGGGGTCTTACCCCATTGTAATTCATCTCAAAATTCAATAAGAATTCTCTCTCCCTACTTTTCTCTATAATATTTTTCTTCTTCTTTTATTATTTCATAACACGTTATTAGCACGAGACTCTAACCAATTGAGTAGAAACTTTGGGATTGAGCATAATGATTGTCTATTGTTTCATGAACTTCCTTCATGATTAAAATTCTGGATTTAAGGTAAGTATTTTACTTTTCTCTTTCAAATTTTTGAAATTCTATAATTTGATTTTATATACATGCAAAGACAACAAAGTTTGATTATAACTCTAATGGAGTTTTTAAGAAATTACACCCACATGAAGTGGTAAAATTTCTATGTCTTGCCATGATTAAATTCATGTATAATTGTGGGAAAAGAATTGAAAATCTGTCCCATTGAATTTTCTCCATTCTCATTCCCTTTAGAGAATGTGATAGCAGTATATAATAAGTCTGAAAGAAGACAAAATTATTACCATGAATAATCAATGGATATGGACGTGGCAATAGACGAAGTTATATCATCATCATTGTGGCAATGAGAACAATAAGTATTCTCAAAATAATCCCACACTTTGTGAAAATATTTACCATCGATTTGACATGAGATTGTATAAAGCACATGCAGATGACTATGGTCCATTCATGATGTGAATGAGAAAACATCTGATTTATGAATATATATTCGTTTTTGGAAGAATATAAATGTGCTAGTGGTAGTGATTACACCACACTCACCTTTAAAAGGAGGTTTGAGATGATATAAGAAATTAATATCATTATTATGGCATGAATGATCATTGGTCATGTACCTATTGTATGCCACAATATTTTGTCAATGTGATTATTAAAGGACAACAATAATGCAAGAAACATATCTTTCATTAAATTTTGGCCATGACCATAATGATATAAGTTTTTCTTTAAAAGAGATATTCACCATATAAGTGTTGATTATTATGTGGTACTACAAATTAATTGAGAGTTCTGGAAGAGCCAATTATCACTATTTTGGAGAAACACAATTGAATACCAACAAGGTATTGTGTTGTAGTATGTCTCAAAGAAACTTATTCAGTTTCCAAAGTATATGCGAAAGCGGTTGATTATATTGAGACTATAAATAAAGGAAAAATTTAATATCTTCTATTACTACAACTTGTAGCAGGGTAATATGTATGTAAAAAGCTACCCGCTTTATCTCTAATTTGTACTACATATACAAAAGAATACCACAATGAAGTAGATATTTATTGATATAAAAACCCATATCATAATAAACTTGGAGTTTATTCATAATTGCACACATCATGGTGTAAACCTGAAGTTTATCAATATTGATAATTTATTCAGTTGGCATAATTGACTTACCCATATCAATTTACGTATGATGTGCAAAAATAAAGAGAATTCACATGGGTAAATATTAAAGAACTAGAAAGTTCTTTACGAATTCTTTTATGTGTTTGTTCTCATTAATTAATATACCAACTAAAGTGTGATTGAATCCCATGAATGCTGGAAATATCAAAGGTGAATATGGGCCCATTCACCCGCCATGTATACTACATAAGATGCATCTATGAGATGGTTACATGTGCAATTATTATTAACCCGCAACCTGGCCGGTGTGTGCGAGGTAACTTGCTCAATAATTTGATTTAGAGCATAATTTCCAAATTTTCTATTCAAGAAGTCCATCTTGATAAGTTAGTTTACATCACAGCTGGTTTAGCAAAATAATTTATTGAGTGCCTCCATTTAATAGCTAAACTATTGCTTATGAGAACAAAGTTTATATATATCAGTTTGATATACGTTATATACGAAAGTATATTATTTTCTCCCCTCACAAGTTGTTCAGGGTCAGGAACCAAATAATTCCATATTATTATTATTATTGATGTGCGGTGTATATTTTGATTAACACCATAACACACAAACATAGATTTTCAAAGTTGAGGAAACAAGTTAGTTTTTCTAACATGAGGGGGAGACAAGATACAACAGTTGAGAAAACGTTACATGGAGTGAATTATCATTTATACATCTAGATCCTCGAATAAAATAATATGAACTTGAAGTTCATAAAAAGATAATTCATGTGCAATTTATTGCAAAGCATGCCAGGCACATTTGCTGACCCAAATAAAGAACTATATTCTCATTACAAATGCAAACATTAAGTCCTAGAAGGACAAAGTCTATGGTAAGCTTAAAGCGTATAGACAAATCAGTTTCAAATAAACTTCTTGATAAAGAAGGTGAGCAAATGATCAAAATGATCATAATAAATTAGGCAAGTTATCTAGAAGATCACATGACATAACACTTCATAATATCCCATGAGAGATTCAGGTACCTGAATATATGAATGAGGAGATTTCTATGTTATGTCATTATGAAAATACATTGAAACTGATATAAAATCTTTGTCGACGTCAACCCTCAAGAAGCTAGTGCACAAGATTGGGATGTGAAGGCTTAAGGATGTGAATTGATGCTCTCATCAGGGGGAGTTAATGCGCATTGAACTCTTTTTCCCTTACAAGGTTTTGTCCCACTGGGTTTTCCTTGTAAGGTTTTTAACGAGGCAACCAAAAGGCGTATTATAGATATGTGTACTCTTTTTCCTTCTCTAGAATTTTTTTCCCACTGGGTTTTATTTTAGTTAAGGTTTTAACGAGGCACATTATCATTGAATAGACATTCAAGGGGAGTGTTATGAATAGAATTCTATTTAGAGTGAATGTCTATCTTGTGGAGAGTTTTACTTTGTGACTAAGTCATATTTCTCCTATAAATAGAGGGGTCTTACCCCATTGTAATTCATCTCAAAATTCAATAAAATTCTCTCTCCCTACTTTTCTCTATAATATTGTTCTTCTTCTTTTATTATTTCATAACAACATGCTAATTTTTATTAACTATTTTAGTTCTTAGGATATCTGTCCAAAATACATCATTTGCAAACATCGGAGTAACTGCTAGCATGGTAGTTCTACCCAAAAAATTGAATTTACTACCTCCGGTGCATCATCCACTCTATTCTGCTCCCTGTAGTTGTGTCTCACCACACCACCTTGACCATCTTTTACATCAATTACCTGCATTCACAAATCATGGGTTCATAAGTTATATTGTGTGTGAGTAGCATTTTTATTACTTTAGTGGAATCTGTTGTTATGGCCACAGTGTATTGGGAAAAATTGAATTTACATGTGATGATGATGTGTCGTGACACGTGGATCGGCCAAAGAGTTTTGATTGGCAAGAAAGCATGAGCAACAACATATACGAGTAGAGACATGGAAAAAGGCATGAGCAGCGTTCAAAGTGCCTATTTAAAGTCATTTAGGTCTGAGAATCGTAGAGAATGGATCTAACAATATAGAGAGTACAGGAACCGTATTTAATGAGTATTAAATGCTGGAAACATTAGAGAATTTGTATTAAATATAATGATTATGTAACGTAACATTTAATATCTTTAATTCCTAGATCCGCATCTTTGTGTTATACCTGTTATAGACGTCGTTCCACGTTGTTACTGGGAATTCACGAAGGCTTTCTTTGAGTCTTCTCGTGGCTTCTGAACGTTTCTCATTCAGATTACTAGCAAAAGCTATGGCTGCCTAGTTGTCAAGTACTCGTGGTAGCAATATTCTTTCCAGTTGAAATCTATCTACAAATTCTTTCAGTAACTCGGAATTTCCTTGCTTGATTTTGAAGATGTCCTCCATCCTCTTTTCAAATTTTTGAGCTCCCAAATGTTCTTTAATAAACAAATCTGCAAGTGCAGCAAAAGAATTTATAGAATTTTCAAGTAAAATAGAATACCAAGTTAAAGCTCCATTGGTGAGTGTTTCACCAAACCTTTTGACCAGGACCGATTCAATTTCTGTCTTAGTCAAGTCATTCCCCTTGACTCCTATGGTGAATGTATGGGTATGATGTTCCATCGTACTTTGGAATATCAGGCATTTTAAATTTCTTTGATATTGGGAGGGGGCGGCACTCAGCGTCCATGGTTGTTGAGAATATTTATCTATGTCTACCCCTTTGATCACAAGCGGTACCCCATGTATTTGTTCTATGCGTTATTTTGCTCCTTAAGCTATTTCTGCTAGGTTAGTATGAGATTTTGTAAATTAGAATTAACTTGATTATACCTGGGTCTCCTTCTTGCATTTCACTAGCAGTTCCACCACTGCCTGAATTAACCAGTCCAGAAAGGGGGTTCTCTAAAATATTATTGTTTGGGGTTGGTGTGGGCGGAGCAACAGGTAACTGGTTAACGAAGGCTTGAAGAGCTTTACTGAATTGAGAAGCAATTTTTTTTTGCAATGCCTCATTCATATCTTCGACATTGTTGAGTTGATCATGTTCATTTGCATGAGATCCATCAGGAGTGCCTTCACGAGATCATCGTGGAGAGCTTCATGGAGAACTTTATGGAGAATCTCGTAGAGAATCTGCTTGAAGTTGTTGATTGTTTGAATTTCTGGAAGTCCTGGGGTGTTGTCGTTGTTATTTGACATGACTGAAATGAACAAGAAAATCAAGCAGAAATAACGTTGATTATCAGACTCTCGGTAACGGAACCAATTTGTTCAGCCAAGAAATGAATTTTTGTCAAATCTAGAAATAGAAGAATCGGGTTACTAATAATAAAAAAATAAATAGAGAAAAGAATTTCCAAGTACTCGGATATGAAAGCTTGTAAATCAGAATATATTTCAATAATTCTTTGTATCTCCATTGATTACATATTTCTCCTTTTATAGGTATCTTTGGAGAATCTTTAAAAATGTACGCTACACCTAGGTCATAATGAGGCTATTTCGAATATTTAATGACATTAAATGCTGCGTTACATAATCATTACATTGAATACAAATATTCCTTAATGGCTCCGGTATTTATTTCTCTTGAAATTATGTATCTTTTGTCTTCTTATTTGACCAGGTTCGTTATCCTTCTCGTATCTCAAACATACTTACACTTAAATAGGGACGGGGCTTCTGAGCCTCTTATCCCGTACCTCATTTTTCATCTCGTATCTGTTTTTCATCCTTTTGTCTGGCACCTCTTTTATCCTGCACCAGTCTATGATTCTTTGACCAATTATAACCTTTTATAGTTCCACGTGTCATGCCTTATCATCATTAATTTAGGTATGTAACGACCCGACCGGTCGTTTTAGAAAATTACGCCCCAATCCCTAACTTAACTGTTCCTCTAAGTTCATTTCTGCCATTTTGGGTTGCCGGGAGAGTCGGTTCTGAAAATTTGAGCATTTTGGGACACTTAGTCCCTAAATAAGAGCTTTGAAGCTAGGAAATAGCCCGTAGCCGGAACAGTGTTAAGACGATCTCGGAACGGAAATCCGATGGTTCCAGTAGCTCCGTCAGGTGATTTCGGGGTTGGGAGCGCGTTCGGAATATATTTTGGAGGTCCGTAGCTCAATTAGGCTTGAAATGCCGAAGGTTGAAATTTTGGCGAATCCGAACGATAGGTGAGATTTTGATCCGGGGTCGGAATGGAATTCCGACAATTTCTGTAGCTTCGTTATGTGATTTTGGATATGTCCGCAAATTTTCAGGTCATTCGGACGTCGTTTGGTCGGGTTTTTGATCGAATGTGCAATTCGGAAAGTTTTAAGAAATTTAGGCTTGAATTCGATGTGAATTATGGATTTTGATGTTGTTAGACGTGTTTTGATGATTAGAATAAGTTCGTATCATGTTTTGGAATAGGTTGGTGGTTTTCGTTGGGATCCCGGGGGCCTCGGGATGAATTCGGGGGTCCAAACGGACCATTTTGGTGCCAATTGCACTGCTGGTTCTGCTGCAATATTGCAGAGAAATTTTGTGCTTCGCGATCGCGAAGCTGCTCATGCGATCGCATAAGAGGAAATTATTGGGCCCTGCGATCGCGAGGGGGAGTCTGCGATCGCGTAGGGTGAATTTGGGAAGCTCTGCGATCGCGAGGTAGAGTCTGCGATCACGTAGGGTAGAGGAGTGAGGACCGGTAGTTGTTCTTCGCGATCGCGACGCGGGGGATGCGATCGCGTAGGGTGTTAATCGAAAGCGGTGCGATCGCGGTCGAGGTGATGCGATCGCGTTGAATGGTCAGGTTGAGCACTGCGATCGCGTCCTGGACCACGCGATCGCGTAGAGGAAAATAGGCCGCCCATATTTTGTGCATCGCGATCGCAAGCCCAGTGCTGCGATCGCGTAGAGTAAATTGGCCTGGCAGTGACTTTAAGTCCAGAAACATTTCAGCCGCGACCCCATACACAAAAACGCCATTTTTGAGCTCCAAGAGAGGGAATTGAAGGGGAAACGCTGGGATATCACCGGGAAATCATCGGGGGTAAGTTTCTTAACCTTAATTCGTTGGTTTATCATGAAATCCATGATTATTTCACTGAAATTGGAAGATTAAAGGTGGGTTTGAGCCCTAGGCCTAAATGTTAGAAAATCTTTGATTTGAATGGGCAAACGGAGTCCGATTTCGATAAATTTTATATGCACGGACTCGTATTGAGATAAGGAACCCGAATATATATTTTTCGTGATTTTTCGATAAGCGTACCGGAAGTCGGGTTTTGGCAACTTGTGGGTTTTGGTGAATTTTGAGTTATTTTGATTGGGTAATGCCCAATTGGCCTATTTTGACGTGATTCTATTGATTTTATCAGATACTACACTTGTGGAGGCCGACATTCGCGGCAAGAGGGTTATTTCTTAGCGATTTTGTACCGGAATTGAGGTAAGTGGCTTGTCTAACCTCGTGTGGGGGAATTTTCACCCCTAGGATATTATGTGATAGTTTAAATGCCTTGTACGCGAGGTGACGGGCGTGTACATGCGCTGGTTGTTGTAACACACACTTTACTTGAATTGTCTGATTAGTGATATTCCTGCTCTTAGCTGATAAAAGCGTTACCATTACCCGGTATTACTTAGAAAAGCATGATTAGCTAGGATTCAACATGTTTAATTGCCTAGTTGATTTACTTGAACTCTTGATAAATTGTTGGCACTAATTTCGGTGAAGTTGTAATTTAACATATTATATTCTATCTGTGTGTTTTCTTTATTTGATGTGTTGGTGGACTGCGGGTTCAATTCCCGGAGATCCCAGGGCTGTGGGTTCGATTTAAGCATAATTGATCTCTCTGTGGATTCCTTTATTTGATGTGCTTGTGGACTGCGGGTTCGATTCCCGGAGACCCAGGGCTGTGGTTTCGATTCCCAGAGACCCGGCGTGATATTGGTAGGGACTACGGGTTCGATTCCCGAGATCTCGAGTTATTGGTAGGGACTACGGGTTCGATTCCCGAGATCCCGAGTTATTGGTAGGGACTGCGGGTTCGATTCCCGGAGATCCCGAGTTATTGAGATATTTTTGAGACATGGGCTGTGGGTTCGATTCCCGGAGACCCAGAGGTATTGAGAATGGGACTGTGGGTTCAATAACCCACAGGTCCTGGACTTGTTTTATTGAGTTGGTTATTTGTTGTTTATTTGTTGTTAGCTTAATTGTAGACGGTTGCAGAAATCATCTTATTGTTGATATTTCGGAAATTATTATCATTTAACGTGTTTATTATTGTTATGAGCATTATATTATTGTTTCTCAGTAGGGCCCCGACCTTCCTCGTCACTACTCCGTCGAGGTTAGGCTTGGCACTTACTGAGTACCGCCGTGGTGTACTCATGCTACTCTTCTACACACTTTTGTTGTGCAGATCCAGGTACATCAGGACAGGCCCATACTAGGTGATATCGGCAGCACACTTGGAGACCTCGAGGTATGATCTGCTACGTCCGCGGATCCGGAGGCCCTCCTTCTATTCTGATAGTTCTAGTAGATGTTTTCCTTCATTTCGTTGTTTTAGATACTCTTTGCACATAGAGCCACAGTTGTATTTCTTTTAGTCTGTGTTACCCGTGGGATTCCGGGTCTTGGTGGTATTTTTATGCGGTGTGTTGACGAGTGTATGTGCCAAGCGGCACGGATTACATTCCTATTTATATCATTTTCCGCTATTTCTTGTTTAAAGTTCATAAACTTGTACATTCCGCAAAGTGTTAGGCTTACCTAGTCGTGGGGATTGGGTGCCGTCATGACATGTTCACGATTGGTGAACTAGGGTCGTGACAAGTTGGTATCAGAGCTCTAGGTTCGTAGGAGTCACGGGACACAGACCGGTTACTTAGATTCTCGCTGATCGATACGGAGACGTCTGTATTTATCTACGAGGGGCTATGTAACTGTTTAGGAAACTCTTCAATTCTTTGAATTCCTTATCGTGCGTCATTTATTCAGTTGGAGCCTATGTCATATGTTCTTTTGCATCCACTCGTGTATTGAAATTTGCGCACTCGGTATCAAGTATGCGCCAACGGTTCGTGACGCTGTAGAGAGATCTCAAGGAAGTCAAGAATTTACTCAACCATTGTTACCGCGTGTCATCCATATCGATAATGCAATAGAATTGAGAGATCTTCAACTGTGCACGTGGGGGTGCACTAGGTTCTGACATTCAGTTGATAAGTATGGTCTTGAGAAGGTTTACTTAACTGCCTAATCGTCACAGTAAAGGTAGAATCACAAGGTGGATGTAGATCTAAAGATAGTTAGTGGTAATAAAGACTATATGGTTCATATGAGATATCTATTTAGCGAAGAATTCAGCCAGCAGAGATACTGGGGGAAATGAGTTTAACTGTCTTAAGAAGGACATGTACCAAACCAATGTCTTGGGTTGTCTTATGATGAAGACGTACATATGATAAAGGCTATTATCGTGGATTAGCAAGATGTATCTTTAAGGCTTCATGCTAACTGAAAGGATTTCACTATCAACGACCAAATTATGGGTCATGTATCATATCCGATTTGGCTCGCACTGTATTTAGGTGCTATTCAAAAAGTTCTTTGGAACTTGTGGAAGAGTAAGAGTTGAGACTCGTATGGTATGACGTTGGGACTTTTGATGTTCCTGTGTCCATAATAATTCTACATTTCATTATCGGCAGGGAAGACTTCGGCGAAGGCTACATGGTGCTTCGTAGGTGTGAGAATCACAGTATGTCTTAAGCTGTCGTGGTAAAGAATGTTCGATACATAGAGCGGGAATATGCTTGGTTGTATTGGGATGAGTTCATACCCTATGGTGTTAGAGTGCTAATATAGCACAGATGGTTATATTCGTTGGATCAAGTGAGTTGCAGTTGAATAATAGTAAATGACTTGAGAGAATGGTTATAATGTGTTCGAGAGTCGTGTAATAGTGGCTTTGGGCTAAGTGGGAGAGTCCCACCGCTTAAGATTGGATCGCATGGTTAATTACATGTGTGAATTATGGATACCAGCGTATTATTGTGTTATTGCAGCCACGGGAAAAGGACCATGTGTGGCAATTTGAGTATATGTATTGTTGAATGCATGTTATGTTTAGCCTTACTGGCTCATGTTCAAACTTGAGGGAAAATTCATGATTTATGCCTCGTATAGGTGCGGGCTTCGCGGGAAGTGATTCCGCTGGGTGCTTTATCGAGAGGGTATTCATATGTTATAAAGAAATTCAGGTAGAGTTGGTTGCGTACTGGGGCAAGTTAGAACCGGATGGTTCTCAATAGCGGTCCTAGTGAATTCAAGAGGTAAAGTGTGGTGCCTGATAATTATGAGTCTATAAGTACAGTTGAGGCTCAAGCTTTTGAAGCAACTTATGAAGAAAAGCACAAAACGATCTATGATGTTTTGACTTGTGGTGTAGTATTTGAGAGACATGAAATGGTCGTCGTTCTTGAGATAGCATGGCCTCATGATTTAAGGTCACTCGGGGTAAGTGCGGTTGGAATAAGTTAGGTATTGAAGGAAGATATTAACATTTCTAAGGCAATCAAGGATAACCTGGAAGGAAGTAGATTGATCAGCCATAGTTGAGTTGGCGTATTGGTGTCAATGATCGATTCATGCAACGTGATCGAATTATGCATGTGATTTGTGACGGTGCATTTGAGACTTGTCGGCCGCAGTGATTGATGTAATTTTGAAGTATTCTTCTGTTAAGGGCCTGTTATGAGTAGGCAGATCTCGGAAAGGGTTATGGTGGCTTGGACCACTACTTAGAGATTGGCATATTCAACGGTTATGAGAACTCATTGTGTGTTGCTATAGTTCTCCTAAAATGAGTTAAATGGAAGGTCTTATGTGATGAAGTATTAGCCTATCGTCAGTTCTAGAACTATGATGGAAATTGTGTCTATCGTATATTCGGCACGTGGGGTGCAGCGAGTAGTATGAAATTTGAAGTAAGGACCAAGGTCACAGTTTGGTCAATGAATGTGATATAAAGAGCTCGGATGAGCAGGGAAAGAGTGTCGGTGTTTTGAGTAAGATGGGTATTAGCATCGGTATCATTTGAGGTCGGTGTTCTATGAGAAAGGCTTTGCATCCCGGTTAGGGACTCCTGATCGCTTTTCAGTGTTAGTGCAGCCGGTGGGCTGAATGTGCAGGTCCGTTTAATTATTCGGAAGATGGTGGGAGCTTGACCCACAAGAAGATTGTATAGGTGTGACTTGTAGTCACTTGATTGGTTAGAAATTTAAACCAAGTATGAGGAGTTCGGTGATATCATCCATTTGAGAACTTATGCCTGGAGGGCACTCTGCTTATTGGGTTATAGACCTGTGAAATACTATTGACTTATCTTGGCACGACCATGATAGACTTAAGGTCGGTGGATAGATTTAAATGTGGAAGTGAGCCTTGCGTCAGGCCAGTTATGTTTCTTCCAGCAATGCGCCCTTTATGAAGGGATAGTCGCGGTCTTATTTCGCGGTTGGTTAATTCATGTAAGATATATTGTGCCGTATGAGTGTGAGACGGCTTGGTAAGTTCCTTATGTGTTGGGGTTCCGCTCAGCGGTGATGTTATAGGAGCATGATGGCTCTTGAGACTCGGATCTTATATCGCACCTCAGTTGTGCTTGAGTTGTAGCCTATAGCGCTATATGTTTCATTGTGTCCGATATCATGCACCTTAGTGTGCTTATGATCGATAGTCAGTATTTTGATGTGACGAACTATTCAGCTCGACATATAACTCCTTGTGTGAGTTTTATATTGTTGGGATCGGGTGGCACGCCGCCATGGTTATATTGTTGGGATCGGGTGGCACGCCGCCATGGTTATATTGTTGGGATCGGGTGGCACGCCGCCATGGTTATATTGTTGGGATCGGGTGGCACGCCGCCATGGGCATATTGTTGGGATCGGGTTGCACGCCGCAACAATGTGGTGTCTATTTCGGTGTCTATAATTGCTTTTATGTGTTATGTTTCCTATTTTCTGAGGAGGCCCATGTTTATGTGAGAGCTGAATAATTCTCTCTAGTTTTCGCCTTCCTTTGTATCACGTACGTATTAGTGGATTAGTAGCACATTGTGTCATCTTGTGGGACTTTTGATTATGTCCGATGTGGCTTATCGCTTGAGCAGTTCGTACTGGGTGAGATGAGATTATGTGATTTGGGGTCAGTGCAAATTGATTATATGAAGTATACTATAGAGGAAATGATCATCCTCTGGTTTAGGACAGGGTAATGGATCTTGTCAGGAGTATAGACCAATGAATTGTTGATTCAGTAGTTGGTTATGGATATCAACACATCTCTTCCATCGTGTCGGTATTGTAAAGGTTGGAACGAGACCTATGTAGATCATGAGGTGTGATGGGAGCATCTGATTCGTTGAATTTTTGGCTAATTTGATCATAAAAATATTATTGTGGTCTTGTGGATTTTGAGTTGCAAGGTAAGAATCCAGCAAGGTTATGCAGTCATGTTTGAGGACGGCGTTTGAGGAATATTGAGTGATCTCTTGATGAAAACAAGCCCGACATAGAATTCCGGATGTTGGAATTAGGCTCTCAGACTTAATTGCTTAAACAAGAGGGAATATCTTCAGATATATCAGGCTAATGTGCTCAGCTGAGTCTTAGATTTATTGCCCCTTTTTAGATTTTGAGGCGTGTTGGGGAGGTTGCTTATGAGTTGGCCTTACCTCCCAGCCTAGCCGGAGTTCACCCCGTGTTTCATGTCTCCATGCTCCGGAGATACCATGGTGACCCGTCGCATGTGTTGGATTTCACATCTGTTCAGCTAGACAAGGATTTGTCTTATGTTGAGGAACCAGTAGCCATTCTAGACAGGCAGGTTAGAAAGCTAAGGTCAAAGAACATCGCTTCGGTAAAGGTTCGGTGGCGGAGCCAGCCGGTCGAGGAGGCGACTTGGGAGACCGAGCAGGATATGCGCAGCCAGTACCCTCATCTTTTCACTACTCCAGGTATGTTTTCTATGCTCGTTCGAGGACGAACGAATCTTTAAGTGTGGGAAGATGTAACGACCCGACCGGTCATTTTAGAAAATTACGCCCCAATCCCTAACTTAACTGTTCCCCTAAGTTCATTTCTGCTATTTTGGGTTGCCGGGAGAGTCGGTTCTGAAAATTTGAGCATTTTGGGACACTTAGTCCCTAAATAAGAGCTTTGAAGCTAGGAAATGGCCCGTAGCCGGAACGGTGTTAAGACGATCTCGGAACGGAAATCCGATGGTTCCATTAGCTCCGTTGGGTGATTTCGGGGTTGGGAGCGCGTTCGGAATATATTTTGGAGGTCCGTAGCTCAATTAGGCTTGAAATGCCGAAGGTTGAAATTTTGGCGAATCCGAACGATAGGTGAGATTTTGATCCGGGGGTCGGAATGGAATTCCGACAATTTCTGTAGCTTCGTTATGTGATTTTGGATATGTCCGCAAATTTTCAGGTCATTCGGACGTCGTTTGGTCGGGTTTTTGATCGAATGTGCAATTCGGAAAGTTTTAAGAAATTTAGGCTTGAATTCGATGTGAATTATGGATTTTGATGTTGTTAGACGTGTTTTGATGATTAGAATAAGTTCGTATCATGTTTTGGAATAGGTTGGTGGTTTTCGTTGGGATCCCGGGGGCCTCGGGATGAATTCGGGGGTCCAAACGGACCATTTTGGTGCCAATTGCACTGCTGGTTCTGCTGCAATATTGCAGAGAAATTTTGTGCTTCGCGATCGCGAAGCTGCTCATGCGATCGCATAAGAGGAAATTATTGGGCCCTGCGATCGCGAGGGGGGTCTGCGATCGCGTAGGGGGAATTTGGGAAGCTCTGCGATCGCGAGGTAGAGTCTGCGATCGCGTAGGGTAGAGGAGTGAGGACCGGTAGTTGTTCTTCGCGATCGCGACGCGGGGGATGCGATCGCGTAGGGTGTTAATCGAAAGCGGTGCGATCGCGGTCGAGGTGATGCGATCGCGTTGAATGGTCAGGTTGAGCACTGCGATCGCGTCCTGGACCACGCGATCGCGTAGAGGAAAATAGGCCGCCCATATTTTGTGCATCGCGATCGCAAGCCCAGTGCTGCGATCGCGTAGAGTAAATTGGTCTGGTAGTGACTTTAAGTCCAGAAACATTTCAGCCGCGACCCCATACACAAAAACGCCATTTTTGAGCTCCAAGAGAGGGAATTGAAGGGGAAACGCTGGGATATCACCGGGAAATCATCGGGGGTAAGTTTCTTAACCTTAATTCGTTGGTTTATCATGAAATCCATGATTATTTCACTGAAATTGGAAGATTAAAGGTGGGTTTGAGCCCTAGGCCTAAATGTTAGAAAATCTTTGATTTGAATGGGCAAACGGAGTCCGATTTTGATAAATTTTATATGCACGGACTCGTATTGAGATAAGGAACCCGAATATATATTTTTCGTGATTTTTCGATAAGCGTACCGGAAGTCGGGTTTTGGTAACTTGTGGGTTTTGGTGAATTTTGAGTTATTTTGATTGGGTAATGCCCAATTGGCCTATTTTGACGTGATTCTATTGATTTTATCAGATACTACACTTGTGGAGGCCGACATTCGTGGCAAGAGGGTTATTACTTAGCGGTTTTGTACCGGAATTGAGGTAAGTGGCTTGTCTAACCTCGTGTGGGGGAATTTTCACCCCTAGGATATTATGTGATAGTTTAAATGCCTTGTACGCGAGGTGACGGGCGTGTACATGCGCTGGTTGTTGAACACACACTTTACTTGAATTGTCTGATTAGTGATATTCCTGCTCTTAGCTGATAAAAGCGTTTCCATTACCCGGTATTACTTAGAAAAGCATGATTAGCTAGGATTCAACATGTTTAATTGCCTAGTTGATTTACTTGAACTCTTGATAAATTGTTGGCACTAATTTCGGTGAAGTTGTAATTTAACATATTATATTCTATCTGTGTGTTTTCTTTATTTGATGTGTTGGTGGACTGCGGGTTCAATTCCCGGAGATCCCAGGGCTGTGGGTTCGATTCCCAGAGACCCGGAGTGATATTGTTTGTGGACTGCGGGTTCGATTCCCGGAGACCCAGGGCTGTGGGTTCGATTCCCGGAGACCCGGCGTGATATTGGTAGGGACTACGGGTTCGATTCCCGAGATCCTGAGTTATTGGTAGGGACTACGGGTTTCGATTCCCAGAGACCCGGCGTGATATTGGTAGGGACTACGGGTTCGATTCCCGAGATCTCGAGTTATTGGTAGGGACTACGGGTTCGATTCCCGAGATCCCGAGTTATTGGTAGGGACTGCGGGTTCGATTCCCGGAGATCCTGAGTTATTGATTATTTATTGAGATATGGGCTGCGGGTTCGATTCCCGGAGACCCAGAGGTACTGTCAATGGGACTGTGGGTTCGATTCCCACAGGTCCTGGACTTGCTGATTGAGTTTTTATTTAGCTATTTACTTGTTGCTAGCTTACATTGTAGACGGTTGCAGAAATCACTTTACTGTCGTCATTCGGATTCATAATTATTTAAACTGCTTATTATTGTTATCATCATTATATTATTGTTCTCTCAGTAGGGCCCTGACCTTCCTCGTCACTACTCCATCGAGGTTAGGCTTAGCACTTACTGAGTACCGCCGTGGTGTACTCATGCTACTCTTCCGCACACTTTTGTTGTGCAGATCCAGGTACATCAGGACGGGCTCACATCAGGTGATTCAGCAGCGTTTTGGGAGTCCTCGAGGTATGATCTGCTACGTCCGCGGATCCGGAGGCCTTCCTTCTATTCTGATAGTTCTAGTAGATGTTTTCCTTCATTTCGTTGTTTTAGATACTCTTTACACATAGAGCCACAGTTGTATTTCTTTTAGTCTGTGTTACCCGTGGGATTCCGGGTCTTGGTGGTATTTTTATGCAGTGTGTTGACGAGTGTATGTGCCAAGCGGCACGGATTACATTCCTATTTATATCATTTTCCGCTATTTCTTGTTTAAAGTTCATAAACTTGTACATTCCGCAAAGTGTTAGGCTTACCTAGTCGTGGGGATTGGGTGCCGTCATGACATGTTCACGATTGGTGCCTTATCATCATTAATTTATGTATATATTTTTCCCCAATACAATTACCACAAGCAGAAGGATAGGTAAAATTTTTGCTCGTACTCACTGGTTATTTTACTAAATAGGTAGAGGCAGGAGCATTCAAACATGTGCGAGAAAAATAAGTTAAAGATTTCATTTGGACAAATATCATATGCCGATTCAGTGTACCAAACAAGATCGTGTGTGACAATGGCCCTCAGTTTATAGGATCTCAAATCACGGAATTTTGTTAAAGTAGGCAGATTAAAAGGCTTACGTCTACACATTATCATTTGGTGAGTAATGGGCGATAGAATCAAAAAATAAAATCATTATCAATAATTTAAAGAAGCGTTTAGAAGATTCAAAAGGAAATTGGCCAGAAGTGCTACCTGGTATTTTATGGGCATATCTCATGACAACAAAGATAAATACGGGAGAAACACCATTTTCATTGGTTTATGGAGCAGAAGCTTTAATTCCTGTTGAGATAGGAGAGCCAAGTACAAGGTTTGCACTCGCAACAGAAGAGTCTAATGACAAAGAAATGCGTGTAAATCTTGATTTACTTGAAGGAAGAAGGGAAGCGGCATTGATAAGAATGGCAACACAGAAGCAAGTTATAGAACGGTACTACAACCGGAAAGCATGCCTCAGATTCTTCAAAATTTGAGACTTCGTGCTTAAAAAGATTTTTCAATCTACGAAGGCAGATACCGTAGGTATATTAAGTGCAACATTGGAAGGACCTTATAGAATTCATGGTATTGTAGGTAAAACAGCATATGAATTGGAAACAATGGATGGCAAGATACTAACTTCACATTGGAATTACATTCATTTGAAGAGATATTACTTCTAAGGAATACCCATGGTCAAGTATCTATGATTTAAAATCCTATTTTTGAATTATTAAAATTTTACTAACTATTTTAGATGATAGGCAAAAAACTAGCCCGTACTAAATGATGAGTAACGACCTGCAAGGCACGTGGAAAACATTAAACTTCCCAGCCTAGGGTTATAAATATTCTGATAGAAATTCAAATGGTTTAAGCAGTCTTCATCTATAATCGCACCTCCGAGTCCTGTATGTTTTTCTTTTTTCAGGGAAAGGACCAAATGAGAGGAATAATCAAGTGTGCGAGGCTTCATACTTCAACACTCAAACACTTGGGGGACTACATAAGATACACATGGATGTGTATAAAGGCAAAGAAGATTGAGAAAAATCAAAGAATAAGCCAGAAAAGGTCACTCATTGAAAAAGACAAGTGCAGAAGTCACGAGCTAAGGCCAAAGAAAACCTTATTATACTTAGGTTAAAGGCTATGTACTAAAACGGGTTATAAATAAAAACCTCGTTTTTATTATTTTTTTTCTTTTTAAAATTTGTTACAAAAGAAACATTTACGAGAAAGTCATATATGTAATCCAAATACATGTAGAGTGTTACTCAAAACTAGACAAAGTTCAAATTAAAAATTTTCATAGTTATTTCCAAGAAACATGTGTATTCCTATTTCTTTTATCATATGTTAACACCATTATGAAATTGATACGTCTTCTTCATTAAGTGTCGAAATATAAAAGGGCCCTCTTTTATAAAATTTATGTTTGATTTAATTATTCATGAAATTAACCGAAGCATTTTCTAATAATAAAAATGAAGATTATTCTATAAGTCCTTAAGAAATAAAGGGAATAATAAATTGAATAGAAGTTTAAGATAATAATAAGAAAACTTCTAAAATATTAAAAAGCTTAAGACTATGTAAGAACTTATTCATGAAGCTGCAAATTGTTTATACAAATTGCCTTATGAAAGGTATAGGGACTTGTGGTTCTAAAATAAACTCTCAAATAAAACTAAGAGTATTAAACATAACCTTCCAAAAAGGTACCTAAAAAAAGAGAGAGAATTCAAACATCTTAAATTTATCACTTGGAAGATGAGGGAACTGATAAAGGAGCATCGACAGCAACATGATCAACTTGGCTTACAATAATAGGATCATCCTGGCTCACAACAACGATCTCAACTTGGCCTGAAGAAGTGGGGATACCCGTGTCCATTTCAACGTTTGCAGGAGCTTCAGCCACGGGAGAAGGAAAATCTTGGTTTTGCTGAGCTTTTTCAATACTTTCATTCTGTTTTGCTAGCTTTGACTCCAAGTTAAAATTTTCTTTGTTGGCTTCAACAACGGTATGACGACGAGAATTCAGAAATGCCCAACTCACTTCCATGGGACACTTGTCCTCAAGGATCTCGTAATACCTCTCTCAAGTAGAAATTTCATCGTTTAAATTTTAATTTTCAGCCTAGGAAGATGTGTAAGAAGCTTTAAGAGATGCATGGAAATTCTCTAAGGCACAAACCTTATCAGAAGAAATTCTAAGGTCCTCTTGTTCTTGAGTCAAATTCTGCACAAGATCGCTGGCATAAGCTTCTTTTTCATCCAAGATATCCATTAGTCCTCTAATCTCTTCGCTACCCTTGGGCAACTACTCGGAAAAGGAAGATTCGAGATGAGCTTTCTCTTTCTACGCTTGACTTGAGGAAGCCTTTATAACTACCAACTCCGAAGTCAAGGCTCGTACCTACTACTCTAAGGCACTCTTTCTTTCTTCTAAATAGTCTATGTCAATATGAAGACTTTTGAACTTCTCCTTCTAATCGAATGCCACTATTTGATAATCACGCAATAACTGTTCTGTGAGGGTAACCCTTTGTATCATCTCTATGCCGATGAGATTGGCCTAAAAAAGAAAGGGAAATGAGAATCTCAAAGATAAAGAAAATAACAAAAGAAAAAAAAGAGGAACTACCTTTAAAATACAGTGCACAATATTGTTCATCGGTGTCAAGGAGTTATGGCTCTACAACTTAGCCTTCTCAACCGGACAAATTAAAGTCTTTAGCCACACGTCCGCTTGACCTGATTTTCTTAAAAGATTACCCTCTGCGGGGACTTCAATGATCACCTACCTCATGGCACTACTTCTACTTGAGGAACCAACCTCTACATGGTGAAAAAGTAGAGGAAGAGTTGTCGAATGAGGCACGATGAAAGTAGTAAAGACAACAGCTTGGGGAGGAGTAGAAATAGCCGAGACCGACAAGGAAGGAATCATAGACACGGGAGTAGAAAAAGAAGCCAGGGAAGTCTCATCAGAAACTGAACCTAAGTTCTCATTCCCAAACCCGCTAATAAAAAGCTTCTCAGCAGAATTGTGAGCAGCAGCGGGAGAAACATCATCATCAAGAACTACAACTGGGGTCTCAATAGGTTTGGTAAGAGAAGAAGAACTAAGGGGGGGGATGCTTCTGCTTCATCATCAAAAATAATGCGTCTCCAGGCCCGTGGCCTTGCTACTAGTGCATCCCCATCTTTTTCTTCTCTAGAGTCTTGATCAGCTATGGCTTTTCTTTTCGATGAAGAACCCGAGACTATTTCTTGGGCTCTTTCCAAAGAAATACAAGAAACCACGATCGACTTATCAGTAACTCCTCAAATGGCAAATCTTGATAAAAAGAGGAATTAAGATCAGTGCACCATTGATTACATATTTCTCCTTTTATAGGTATCTTTGGAGAATCTTTAAAAATGTACGCTACACCTAGGTCATAATGAGGCTATTTCGAATATTTAATGACATTAAATGCTGCGTTACATAATCATTACATTGAATACAAATATTCCTTAATGGCTCCGGTATTTATTTCTCTTGAAATTATGTATCTTTTGTCTTCTTATTTGACCAGGTTCGTTATCCTTCTCGTATCTCAAACATACTTACACTTAAATAGGGACGGGGCTTCTGAGCCTCTTATCCCGTACCTCATTTTTCATCTCGTATCTGTTTTTCATCCTTTTGTCTGGCACCTCTTTTATCCTGCACCAGTCTATGATTCTTTGACCAATTATAACCTTTTATAGTTCCACGTGTCATGCCTTATCATCATTAATTTATGTATATATTTTTCCCCAATACAATTACCACAAGCAGAAGGATAGGTAAAATTTTTGCTCGTACTCACTGGTTATTTTACTAAATAGGTAGAGGCAGGAGCATTCAAACATGTGCGAGAAAAATAAGTTAAAGATTTCATTTGGACAAATATCATATGCCGATTCAGTGTACCAAACAAGATCGTGTGTGACAATGGCCCTCAGTTTATAGGATCTCAAATCACGGAATTTTGTTAAAGTAGGCAGATTAAAAGGCTTACGTCTACACATTATCATTTGGTGAGTAATGGGCGATAGAATCAAAAAATAAAATCATTATCAATAATTTAAAGAAGCGTTTAGAAGATTCAAAAGGAAATTGGCCAGAAGTGCTACCTGGTATTTTATGGGCATATCTCATGACAACAAAGATAAATACGGGAGAAACACCATTTTCATTGGTTTATGGAGCAGAAGCTTTAATTCCTGTTGAGATAGGAGAGCCAAGTACAAGGTTTGCACTCGCAACAGAAGAGTCTAATGACAAAGAAATGCGTGTAAATCTTGATTTACTTGAAGGAAGAAGGGAAGCGGCATTGATAAGAATGGCAACACAGAAGCAAGTTATAGAACGGTACTACAACCGGAAAGCATGCCTCAGATTCTTCAAAATTTGAGACTTCGTGCTTAAAAAGATTTTTCAATCTACGAAGGCAGATACCGTAGGTATATTAAGTGCAACATTGGAAGGACCTTATAGAATTCATGGTATTGTAGGTAAAACAGCATATGAATTGGAAACAATGGATGGCAAGATACTAACTTCACATTGGAATTACATTCATTTGAAGAGATATTACTTCTAAGGAATACCCATGGTCAAGTATCTATGATTTAAAATCCTATTTTTGAATTATTAAAATTTTACTAACTATTTTAGATGATAGGCAAAAAACTAGCCCGTACTAAATGATGAGTAACGACCTGCAAGGCACGTGGAAAACATTAAACTTCCCAGCCTAGGGTTATAAATATTCTGATAGAAATTCAAATGGTTTAAGCAGTCTTCATCTATAATCGCACCTCCGAGTCCTGTATGTTTTTCTTTTTTCAGGGAAAGGACCAAATGAGAGGAATAATCAAGTGTGCGAGGCTTCATACTTCAACACTCAAACACTTGGGGGACTACATAAGATACACATGGATGTGTATAAAGGCAAAGAAGATTGAGAAAAATCAAAGAATAAGCCAGAAAAGGTCACTCATTGAAAAAGACAAGTGCAGAAGTCACGAGCTAAGGCCAAAGAAAACCTTATTATACTTAGGTTAAAGGCTATGTACTAAAACGGGTTATAAATAAAAACCTCGTTTTTATTATTTTTTTTCTTTTTAAAATTTGTTACAAAAGAAACATTTACGAGAAAGTCATATATGTAATCCAAATACATGTAGAGTGTTACTCAAAACTAGACAAAGTTCAAATTAAAAATTTTCATAGTTATTTCCAAGAAACATGTGTATTCCTATTTCTTTTATCATATGTTAACACCATTATGAAATTGATACGTCTTCTTCATTAAGTGTCGAAATATAAAAGGGCCCTCTTTTATAAAATTTATGTTTGATTTAATTATTCATGAAATTAACCGAAGCATTTTCTAATAATAAAAATGAAGATTATTCTATAAGTCCTTAAGAAATAAAGGGAATAATAAATTGAATAGAAGTTTAAGATAATAATAAGAAAACTTCTAAAATATTAAAAAGCTTAAGACTATGTAAGAACTTATTCATGAAGCTGCAAATTGTTTATACAAATTGCCTTATGAAAGGTATAGGGACTTGTGGTTCTAAAATAAACTCTCAAATAAAACTAAGAGTATTAAACATAACCTTCCAAAAAGGTACCTAAAAAAAGAGAGAGAATTCAAACATCTTAAATTTATCACTTGGAAGATGAGGGAACTGATAAAGGAGCATCGACAGCAACATGATCAACTTGGCTTACAATAATAGGATCATCCTGGCTCACAACAACGATCTCAACTTGGCCTGAAGAAGTGGGGATACCCGTGTCCATTTCAACGTTTGCAGGAGCTTCAGCCACGGGAGAAGGAAAATCTTGGTTTTGCTGAGCTTTTTCAATACTTTCATTCTGTTTTGCTAGCTTTGACTCCAAGTTAAAATTTTCTTTGTTGGCTTCAACAACGGTATGACGACGAGAATTCAGAAATGCCCAACTCACTTCCATGGGACACTTGTCCTCAAGGATCTCGTAATACCTCTCTCAAGTAGAAATTTCATCGTTTAAATTTTAATTTTCAGCCTAGGAAGATGTGTAAGAAGCTTTAAGAGATGCATGGAAATTCTCTAAGGCACAAACCTTATCAGAAGAAATTCTAAGGTCCTCTTGTTCTTGAGTCAAATTCTGCACAAGATCGCTGGCATAAGCTTCTTTTTCATCCAAGATATCCATTAGTCCTCTAATCTCTTCGCTACCCTTGGGCAACTACTCGGAAAAGGAAGATTCGAGATGAGCTTTCTCTTTCTACGCTTGACTTGAGGAAGCCTTTATAACTACCAACTCCGAAGTCAAGGCTCGTACCTACTACTCTAAGGCACTCTTTCTTTCTTCTAAATAGTCTATGTCAATATGAAGACTTTTGAACTTCTCCTTCTAATCGAATGCCACTATTTGATAATCACGCAATAACTGTTCTGTGAGGGTAACCCTTTGTATCATCTCTATGCCGATGAGATTGGCCTAAAAAAGAAAGGGAAATGAGAATCTCAAAGATAAAGAAAATAACAAAAGAAAAAAAAGAGGAACTACCTTTAAAATACAGTGCACAATATTGTTCATCGGTGTCAAGGAGTTATGGCTCTACAACTTAGCCTTCTCAACCGGACAAATTAAAGTCTTTAGCCACACGTCCGCTTGACCTGATTTTCTTAAAAGATTACCCTCTGCGGGGACTTCAATGATCACCTACCTCATGGCACTACTTCTACTTGAGGAACCAACCTCTACATGGTGAAAAAGTAGAGGAAGAGTTGTCGAATGAGGCACGATGAAAGTAGTAAAGACAACAGCTTGGGGAGGAGTAGAAATAGCCGAGACCGACAAGGAAGGAATCATAGACACGGGAGTAGAAAAAGAAGCCAGGGAAGTCTCATCAGAAACTGAACCTAAGTTCTCATTCCCAAACCCGCTAATAAAAAGCTTCTCAGCAGAATTGTGAGCAGCAGCGGGAGAAACATCATCATCAAGAACTACAACTGGGGTCTCAATAGGTTTGGTAAGAGAAGAAGAACTAAGGGGGGGGATGCTTCTGCTTCATCATCAAAAATAATGCGTCTCCAGGCCCGTGGCCTTGCTACTAGTGCATCCCCATCTTTTTCTTCTCTAGAGTCTTGATCAGCTATGGCTTTTCTTTTCGATGAAGAACCCGAGACTATTTCTTGGGCTCTTTCCAAAGAAATACAAGAAACCACGATCGACTTATCAGTAACTCCTCAAATGGCAAATCTTGATAAAAAGAGGAATTAAGATCAGTGCAATATTATATATATATATATATTAATAGTATGAAAGGTAAAATAAAATAAAAATTCTTACCATGAGTTTTTACTTTCCAACCAAATCGGTTAGAAAGGGACTTCAAAGACCAACCATCCATTGATGCAGTCTTCAATAACATGTCTACCCAATCACAAAATTGAGAACCGCGTCCACAACTCCCATGACTGCTGGAAAAAGAATATATAATTAGAAAAATCAATATGTTGAAGAAAAAGGTATGAGAGAGTTAAAAGACTCACGTCAAAAATTCCACTTCTCAGGGTAGGGAATGTTTTGTTCACCCTCCAAACCAAAGGTAGGGGCTACAATAAACTTGGCATACCATCCATGGTCTTTGTCATCTTCAGGGCTCACCAAAAACCTCTTGCTGCTGGCTACTAGTGTAAAAACCACATTGTGAAAGAGCCTAGGGGAATAAAGATGAATCAAGTGTGGAAATCTGAAAAAAAAAACCCTAGCTGTATTAGTCAAATGCCTCAAATAGGCGATAGCCCTCCATATGAGTGGGGCAATTTGACCAAAGCAAACATCAAAGAAGCGACAGAACTCAAGCAAAATAGGGTGAATAGTCGGTTTAAAATCTAAGGTGAAAGGGTATGCATAGACAAAAGAATACCTAGTTATGTAAGAGGTAATTGTTTGGTTTGGATTGGGGATAATAATAGGGGAATCACTACTCTAGTGGTAGTCTCTAAGAATTAAAGGAATCAAACCCTCTATAATTTGGGTGGGGTAAGCATCAGCCCAATCTGAAGAAGCTACTTGGTTCCTAAGTGACACCTTATCATTATAAAGAGACTGTTCTACAGGGACTATCTCTTCTACTAATGGTTCACGAAGACGTTCAGAAGAATCCTTACCTCTGTAAGAGGACCTCTGCGAGATAGAACCTCTAGTTCAAGAAGAGGGGCCAAAACTAGGAAAAGTAACAAAAGAACCACGTGCAGAAGAAGAACCTAGGTTATGGAGTTTATCTCCTCTTCTGCACCTACTGGAGACATTAAGGAAGCTATCAACTATGGGACCTTACTAGGGTTAGGGTTTGATGAAGACATGATATGAAGAAGAAACAAACAGAGGTTTGGGAAATTGGATGTTCAGAAAACTTTATGTAGTAAAGAACAAGATGGAAGTTATATTTATACCAAGAAGCAACCGTCAAAGGAAGAGGTGTAATGATGGAAGGGTCATAATAACAACTGAAGCTTCATGTATAGCGAAACCATAAAAAAGTCGTAAAAAGTGCTGCAGAATCGCAGAGCTAATGAAAATTTGACACGTGCCAAGAACATTAATTAGAAGTGACGATTGGAGTGTCGATCTTGTCATAGCATTAATGGTGACAAAAATTCCCTCTTTAATGAAATTCCACTTCCTAAATATTTAATCGATGAATAAATGGAAAGTGGGGAGACTATCTCTATTAGGAAAAATTGAATTCACATATGAAGATGACGTGTCGTGACACGTGGATCGGTCAAAGAGTTATAATTGGCAAGAAAGCATGAGCTACAACAGGTATGAGTAGAGATATGGAAAAAGGCACAAGCAGCCGTTTAAAAGACTTGTCACCTATGCCTATTTAAAGTCATTTAGGTTCGAGAATCACGAAGAATGAATCTGACAATATATGAGAGTACAGATACAATATTTAATGAGTATTAAATTTTGATAATATCAGAGAATTTTTACTAAATATAATGATTATGTGATGTAGCATTTAATATCTTTAAATTCCCATAATAGCCTCGTTATGATGGAGGCAAAATGCATATCTCCAAAAGTATCTATAAAAGGGAGATAACCGATCAATTATAGACACACGAGACACCATCTGAATATACTTTGGTTTACTTGTTTTTCTCGATTATATTCTTGCTATCCAAATTTCTTTCTTTTATACATTCTTTTGATTATCAATAACACGTGTTCTTCTAAATTATAACTTTAATCAAAATTTTATTTATTGGTAAAACCCATCGGAACCCATCCATTTTGTTCTGTTATTTGGAGGCCCTTTAGCAGTGATTTTAGTTCTGCTATGGTGTTGGTGTTATGTAGTATATTTTCATATACCCCATAATCCTATTCCCATTATGATTCTAGAATACCTGACCAATTCCCCCAATGCCTAGGCTGCCCTTGGCATCCCCATCCATGTTGAGTTTATAGTACCTCTTCACAGAGGGCTCCCATTTAACTCTGGAATGGAATGACTTCCTTATAACACCTTTTTGTCCCAACATATAGTATTCTGTTGATTTAGAGATGTTGGTTTTTGCCGAGATCTTGTTATTGAAAATGTCGTATTTTTGTTGCTAGCCAGATGTGCCAGAAGCAAAAAGAAAGGATGTTTTCCCAGGGAATAATATTGTCAAAAGATAGCTTATTTAGCTTGTTCTAGGTTGTTGGCCAAAATTATGCTGAGAAGATGAGATTCAATTGCTGACTTTCAGTAGTTCCCTTGGCTAATATTTCATGCCAGATTTGGGTTGCATTGGGGCATTCAAAGAAGATGTGTTCTCTAGTTTCATGCATTGTTGAGCAAAAATAGCATTGAGGGTTGTAATTAACCCCAATTTTATGCAGGAAGGCTCCAGTGGGCAGCATATCTTGAGCAAGCAGCCATATAAAGTTTTTAATTTTGTTAGGAACTTTTAACTTCCATATCATGTTAAAGTTACTTTCCTCCTCTTTCAACATATTCTCTTTATTGTTATTAAGGAAAGTATAGGCTGATTGGTGGTGAAAGACTTGTTTGGAGTCAACCCCCATATTAGTCTATCTCCCTTGGTAGAGTTAGTATGGATGAAGGTTGATTTGATCAAGTTTGTAATGTTCTCAGGGATGTCTATAGAGATGGATGAGGTATCTCAGTTCCTATAATTATAGATAGTGTCCACTTTGGTAGCTATGTCATTTGGGGTTAAAGGGCCCTCAATAATATCCTTAATTGCAGGTTGGTTTGCGATCCATGCATCATTGATGAAGCTCACTATGTTTCCTTTGTGGACAACCCATCTGCTAGTTTTGTTGCACGTATCCTAGCCTTTGAGAGAACATGCACTAGGATAGAGATATTTGATGAGCTTATGCAAGGTAGGATTAACTTAGTTAGCCTAGGAGTGAAGTTGAAGCCATGCAGTGTGTCCCTAATGAAGGACCATTCCAGCCTGTCAAAGTTTTTCTCTAAGTTAATTTTGAGAATCATTTGAGCCTGGTTCCCTTTCATACGTGGGTTGGGGCTTGTGTGTTGGGCTATTACATAGTGAGGGATGGAATATTGTTTATTGTCACGACCCGGATTTTCCCCCAACATCGGGATCGTGATGGCGCCTACTCGTGGTAGCTAGGCAAGCCACTGTATTCATACTATCCTGTTTTTAACACAATTTTAATTAAATAAATGCGGAATGCTTTATCAAAATGGAAATAACAATTCACAAAGTGAAAATCATACTGAAATCCTCTACCCAAGACGTAGAGTCACCAACTCACAAACTACTATGGAATACTACACATAAAAGTCTGAAAGAAATATAACACAATTCTGTTTGTCTCGGAACAAAGAGACTCCAGCTAATGACATAAATAAAGAGAGAGACGCCGGGCCTGCGGACGTCTGCAAGCTACCTCGGTCTCAAATATGATCACTCCCACGCAATCTATTTACTGCTGCTGCTGCTCCTGATCGTAACCTGGACCTGTGCAAAAACGCACAGAAGTGTAGCATCAGCACAACCGACCCCATGTGCTCGTAAGTGCCTGGCCTATCCCGGCGAAGTAGTGACAAGCCTAGGACCAGACACCCACATAAACCTGTGCAATTCAATATATATATATACCACATAATAACAAGAAATAACCAGGTAATAACACAATAAGGAATATCTCAAAGAATTCAACAATTAACAACAGTTAATAAATTCACAAGGAAAAACAAAGTATAATGTAAACACAAGTAATATCAATTCAAGAAATAGCAAGCGGTTGCACGGCATCACCCTTCGTGCTTTTACTCTCATCCTCACCAAATAAACAAATAAAGTACACGGCATCACCCTTCGTGCTTTTACTCTCATCCTCACATCCATAGTACGGCATGATCCTTCGTACATGGTTCAATAACGGGGCACGGCATGATCCTTCGTGCATAATCAATAAATAAACATGGCACGGCATTAACCTTCGTGCATAAATAAATAAACATGGCACGGCATCACCCTTCGTGCATTATCACTCTTCCTCACCCAAATAACAATCACAGTTAAGGGCAAAGAAAGAAACAGCAATTCATAAACCGTCCCATCAAGGGCAATCAATAATTATCTTCACAACAAGTCCCAACAAGGGAGAACAATAACAATTCATCTGTAATATATCTCAAAATAATCATTTTCCAACGACTCACGGTCATACTAGACGCCAGTGTATGGATGCTCGTCACCACAACCCATACACCGCACTCGATCACATAACACATAACACATAATCCTATTCCCTCAAGCTAGGATAGAACAAACACTTACCTCGAATGCTTTTGAACAATTCAATCCGTGGAAATGTCTTTTTCTTTCAACTTTGGCTCCAATCCAATCGTATCTATACAAAATTGATTTAATATCATCAATACTACTCAACAAACTAATTCTTAAGACCAAATACAACTTTTACAACATTCTGCCCGGAATAGTGAATTTCAACCCCGGGCCCACATGGTCGGAACTCGGGGTTAGGACCAAAATCCGGTTACCCATCCCCCACGAGTTCATGTATATGATTTGTTTCAAAATCGGACCTCAATTCGAGGTCCAATTCCCCAATTTATGAAAAACCTATTTTCTAACAAAAACAAGAATTTTACCATGAAAATCTTTGATTTCTTATGAAAAACATGATTAATGATGTTAGGAATTGAAAGAATTAAGTAAAAAGTGACTTACAATCGTTTTGATGAAGAAGAAATCCTTGAAGAATCGCAAATGGGTGTTTTGGTTTTGTAAAAAGTGAAGAAATGACCGAAATTCGTGTTTTTCAGGTCTCTGTGTTCGCATTTGCGAACATGGGTTCGCAATTGCGAACCCCGACCAATTTCCGGAGTTTGAAAAATAAGCTAAGGCTGGGAAGTTCGCATTTGCGAACATTTGTTCGCATTTGCGAACACTGGCAGACAAAGGGGTGTTCGCATTTGCGAACTAATGTTCGCATTTGCGAACACATGCCGTATAAGGCAGTGTTCGCATTTGCGAACCAAGGCAGTATGGGGAAGGGTCGCATTTGCGAACCTTTGTTCGCATTTGCGAACATAGGCAGCACTGGGGACCTTCGCAAATGCGAACAATTGTTCGCATTTGCGAACAAGGCCGGCTTCGCATTTGCGATCAAGGTTCGCATTTGCGAGCCTTGCCTTACACTGTCCCCTTCGCAATTGCGAGAAATTCTTCGCAATTGCGAAGCCAACAGCTGGGTGAAAAACCAGCAGTTCAAAAATTCAGATTTTCATCCAACGGCCTATCAAATCTTTACCCGAGCCCCCGGGCTCCAAACCAAACATGTACATAACCTCAAAAACACATTATGAACTTGTTCGTGCGATCACATCGCCCATATCACTTCGTTTTAATCAAATCAAGCCTCAAACTCATGATTTTCATACTTTTGATTTTCAAAACTTCTTAACTTGGAACTCAAGGTCCAAAACATCTCAAACGACATCCGAATGTCACCAAACTTTACAGAAATCACATATATAATATTTAAGACTTGTACCGGGCGTCGGAACCAAAATACGAGCCCGGTACCAAGGTCAATTAATTTATTTCCTTTAATAATTACATCAAAAACAATTTCACATAAAAATTCATAACTTGGGCTCTAGGCCTCCGAATTCGACTCCGGACGCATGTCCAAGTCCCATATTTTTCTACGGACCTCTCGGGACCATCCAATCTCGGGTCCGGATCCGTTTACCAAAAATGTTGACCGAAGTCAACCATATCAATATTAATATCATTTTTATCCAAATTTCTCATAGAATTCATATTTTCTATCACAAAATCTTTCCGGCTACATGCTCGGATTGTGCACGTAAATCGAGGCAACATGGAATGAGGTTTTCAAGGCCTCGAAGCTCGAAATGATTAATAAAATAAGTGATGACCCTTCGGGTCGTCACAATCTCCACCTCTAAAACAACCGTTCGTCCTCGAACCGACAAAAGAAAGAAGTACCTGAGTCAGGAAACAAATGTGGGTAGCGGCTCCGCATATCGGACTCGGACTCCCGGGTCGATGCCTCAGGAGGCCGACCTCTCCACCGAACACGCACGGAAGGATAACTCTTCGACCTCAACCGTCGAACCCCGCCGGCCTAGAATGGCTACCGGCTCCTCCTCCAAATTGCATCATTGTCCAATTGGACAAGAATCTGAAGTCTAACACATACGTATGGGATCGCCGTGGTATCTCCGAAGCATAGATACGTGAAAAACTCGATGCACGACTGATAAGCTAGGCGACAGAGCTAGTCTGTAAGCCACCCCTCCCACTCGTCTAGAATCTCAAATGGACCAATATACCTAGGGCTGAGCTTGCCCTTCTTCCCAAACCTCATCACGCCCTTCATAGGCGACATCCGGAGCAATACTCGTTCACCAACCATGAAATCTACATCTCGAACCTTACGATCCGCACAAGTCTTCTGCCTGGACTGAGCTGAACGCAATCTCTCCTGAATAGTCTTGACCTTATCCAAGGCCTCCTGAACTAAGTCTGTACCCAACAACCGAGCCTCTCCCGGTTCAAACCATCCGACTGGTGATCGACATCGCCTACCATACAACGCCTCACACGGAGCCATCTGGATGCTAGATTGGTAACTGTTATTGTAGGCGAACTCTGCTAATGGTAGAAACCGATCCCACGAGCCTCCGAAATCAATAACACAGGCTCGAAGCATGTCCTCAAGAATCTGAATAGTCCTCTCGGACTGGCCATCCGTCTGAGGATGAAATGCTGTACTCAACTGAACCTGGGTACCTAACTCCTGCTGGACCGCTCTCCAGAACCGCGAGGTAAACTGTGTACCCCGATCAGAGATAACAGATACCGGCACCCCCTGAAGTCGAACAATCTCTCTGATGTAAATCTCTGCTAACCTCTCTGATGAGTAGGAGACAGATACTGGAATGAAGTGTGGTGACTTGGTCAACATATCAACAATGACCCAAATAACATCAAATTTCCTCCGAGTCAAAGGAAGTCCAGTAACGAAGTCCATAGTGATCCGCTCCCATTTCCACTCTAGAATTTCAATCCTCTGGAATACACCACCAGGCCTCTGGTGCTCATATTTCACCTTCTGACAATTCAGACACCGAGCGACATACGCAACGATGTCTTTCTTCATCGTGTTCCACCAATAGTGCTGCCATAAATCCTGATACATCTTCGCGGCACCCGGGTGAATAGAATACCGCGAACCGTGGGCCTCCGCTAAGATCAACTCTCGAATTCCCTCAACGTTGGGTACACAAACTCGACCCTGCAATCTCAATACTCCGTCATCATCTAGAGTTACCTTCGTGGCACCTCCCCGTTGTACTGTATCTCTCAACTCACGCAAATGAGGATCATCAAATTGCCTCTCACGGATACGCTCTAATAAAGAAGAACGAGCGACCGTGCGGGCTAACACTCTGCTAGGCTCAGAAATGTCCAATCTCACGAACCGGTTGGCTAATGCCTGGACGTCTAGAGCCAATGGTCTCTGATTGACCGGAATATATGCAAGACTACCCATGCTGGCATACTTTCTACTCAATGCATCGGCCACCACATTGGCCTTACCTGGGTGATATAAGATAGTAACATCATAGTCTTTTAGAAACTCTAACCATCTCCGCTGTCGTAGATTCAACTCCTTCTGCTTGAACAAGTACTGTAGGCTTTTGTGATCGGTGTACACCTCACATGTCACACCATATAGATAATGCCTCCAGATTTTTAAGGCATGAACCACTGCTGCCAAATCAAGATCATGAACTGGATAATTCTTCTCATGTATTTTTAGCTGCCACAAAGCATAAGCGATAACCTTACCATCCTGCATCAATACCGCTCCAAGCCCTGTACGAGATGCGTCACAATAAATTGTATAAGGCCCTGTACCCGTAGGTAGTATCAACACTGGTGCGGTAGTCAAGGCTGTCTTGAGCTTCTGAAAACTCGCCTCACACTCCTCTGACCACTGGAACTGGGCACCCTTCTGGGTCAACCTGGT
>JASVEL010000169.1:0-200727 GCA_032618575.1 Nicotiana noctiflora | reverse complement strand
ATGTGGATTTGGTTATATCTGCAGTAGTGTATAAACTTGTTAAGTTGGTTAAAATTGAAAACATGTTAAGTAGTTTAGAATGGGTTAAAATTGAAAACCACAAAAAGAGGTTATAAGTGAAATGAATAACAAAGAGTGGTCAGTCTTAAAACTGACCAACTCTGATAGTCTTGACACACTGGCTAATTGTTAAATAGGCTAAGTGTGTAAATAAACTAGTTTAAGTCTAATAGGATAGACTTGCAAGGACCAAATTGACCCATATTCACTAATTGGCTAGACTTGCAAAGTCTTAGCTAGCATGTGTTCATTAATGGGCCCAAATTGCAAGGCTAAGTCCAAACTTTGGACTGGCTAAGTTTTAAATAAGTTAGTTATTAATAATTAAGCAGGCTAGTCCTGCATACTAGTTTCAAAAACAAAAAAATGAAATAAGAGTGATTAAAATGGAAATAAATTTGAAGTCTAATCTGGCCAGGTCTTAAATATTAGTATAAATACTGGCCAATAGCTAAAAAAGAGCTGAATTAAGGTAAACCTGACCTGGACAGGTCGGGTAATTAGCAAATACCCTTAAGGTCATATAAGGAATAGAAAATGGCAAAGTGATAGATTTAATAGAGCCTATAGGGATACATAAGACATTTTGGCTCATGATTTTTGCAATTTTGCACAAAATTAAGGGTACATTGGTCTCAAAGAAAAGGTAACTTAGTAAAAAATACTAATAAGTAGGGGAACACTAGTAAAAGCCCCAAAACGGAATCAAATAGAACCTTCCAGCACATGCTGGAAGGCATCTCATAACAGAAAATGGGACTAAAGTGTAAGATTTGGTAAAAAAAGAGTGTAGATTTTCTATGTTTCCCCCCAAATTTTTCACCACTTCCCACCTATAAATACCCCAATTTAGAGCATGTTTAAAGGCTAGATTTTAGAAATCAAAATTTTCAGAAAAACTTATACACTAATCGTAGATAGCTGCCTGGGTTTTTATGTTTGGAGTTCATATTGAAAGCTGTTTGGATTCCTGTTATTCACTGGGTTTCTATTTGCTGTTGCTGTGTTATTTCATTTGCTCATTTGGGGGTTCATTCTAGCCACTGTTGCATTGCCTTTGTTGATTCTAATTGTTGTACCTATTCCATCCCTTAGAACTCATTAAATCTCTTTGGCTGAATTAGGTACACATCTTTTTTCATGCTATGTAATTTGAAGCTATGATGATGAAATGAAGTCTCAAGTTTAAAGCATTTCGCTATTTTTACATTTCTGTTTCTGATAGCTGTTTAGTTAGTTTGAATTTGTAATTCATTAGGATATCGTGTGTATATGTAGAAGCTCAAACGAGACAATGAAATAAGTAGTAAGTAGAGGTATTGTAGTTATAGTAGCTAAACTACTTAGTTAAAATAGGATAAAATCATAAAACCAGACCAATTAATCTCGATTTAAACCCTATTTCACTAAACTCGTAAGTAACGATTTCAATAAACTTATGTAGATAGTTTAATTTAATACTTGATAGTTGGATTAAAATAGGTTTTAAAATAGCAACAGTAAAACGAAGTCATAGCTTAATTAAGACTGACTTTTGTAATATCAAACAACCAGACTCATAGTAAAATATAACTAGCATCTGCAAATGAGTTGTTTTAGTTTAAGTAAATGAATCATTTAGTTTAATCATGTTTTCGCATAGTTAAATAATCTCCTGTCACTTAGCTAGTGAATAACCTAAATTAGTAGTATGAACTAACTGTTGAAGAACAAAGTGAAAATAGTTTGTTTATTAAGTTTTATAAATATTAGACTAGTATGATTCAGAGTCGATATTGTTAGTTTTGTATAGTGATTATCTTTTAATAAATAAAGCATAATTTGAATCTACTCCTTTTGATTTCAAATGTCTGTTCGTATTATGAGCTTTCATTTTCTATTTCGCTTCCTTTGTTTCATTTTGGTCTGGGCCTAACGTGTAGCGCAGGCCTGGACTGTGTTCGAGTACCAATTGGGCCTCTGAATGAAAGCCTTAATATGGTCTGGGTTATTAAGACCCAGATACGCACATCAATTCGCTGAAACCAAGCCCAGTTCCAGACCTGTGTAAATATGATGAGGCCTGGACTCATTTCTGGAAACACAAAGTAATTAAATTAATTGAGGGAAAAACAGTGATAGAAAATATAGTTATACATTAGGTGTGGACTTTAAAAATGCAAGTGATGAGCCTCACATAGTAACAAAATAGTGGGCCCCTATAAACAATAGACCCGGGAAGGTTGATAGCAAATTCCACAACCTTTCCCAAAGATGTAAAGTCGTTAGACGCTTATTAGGCACGATTATAAATATACTTTCTCAAATATGAGTGTGCACTTGGTGCGACTCAAATCATAAGTCCCGGCGAAGCCAAAATGTATTAAAAGTCACTGGCGTACTGGTTGTGGTGTGACTCGAAATACGTCTTCGCGACGTCGCAATTCGAAAAAATATTAAAGTTGGAAACATGTACATATTGTTAAAAAGCATATAATAAGTCATATAAAATCGAGAACGATAGTTCGAGCGATCGTGCTAAAACCACAGAATCCGGAAGTGCCTAACACCTTCTCCCGGGTTAACAGAATTCCTTTTCTAGGTTTCTAGTTTCGCGGACTGTAATACAAAGTCAACTTCCTCGGACTCGGGATTAACCGGTGACTTGGGACACCATTATTTTCCCAAGTGGCGACTCTGAAAAATTAAATAAAATCCCGGACCGATTGTCCTTTATTTGGAAAAACTCCTTCCTCTTTGTTATTATATCCTTCTCGGGTATTTAAACATTGAGGTATACCCAACTTTCTTCAAAAGGTCGGGGGGGAGTAAAAAGGGAGGTGTGACAGATCTGGCGACTCTGCTGGGGATAAGTAACCCAGAACTTCGGTTTCAGGCTTTAAGAATTCGAGCTCATTAGAATCGTCGTCCTCTATATTATTTGATTTTGTTATATGCTTTGAACAACATGCTATGTGTTTTACCGCTTTGATATTATATGGATTGTATATATAAATTGTGCCGAAAACCCTTCTCTTCTTCATCTCCGGGGATGTGCTTACTGGTTGAGACTCCCCTTTCCATTAAGTCACACCTAAATTAAGAAACAGAGGTCGGATAAGTTACAAAGCCGATTGACTCCGCGGGTCACCGGTACGTAGCCCCCTCCTCGATCCGAGTAGTCCGCTCGGGTACACGGTCTAGCACTCTATGAAACCATAAGATATTGAACATAGGTCTACGATGATTATTTGCATCATAATTGACTTAGGGGACTCATCACAGGGGTTGGGTCCGTCTAGGACAGGTGACCCGGTAATTAAAGACCGAGCATACTATGTGTTGCATTTTTAATTGTCTTTGATCGTTATGCGGACCGGCAAAATTCCCGAGAGTAGAAAGAGAATATTCGAAAATGAAAAGAAAAAAAAGAGAGAGAAATATTGATGAAAGAGTTGTTAGAAATTTTAAAATCTGAATTTTTTTTTGTGGAAATAGCTTTGTCGTTAAAATAATTGATCGATTAATCTGACCGAACTACGCAGGTTTGATTCTCACCATTAGGTGGGATACGTAGGCAACCCTTGAATGGGTCCAACCACCTTTTAGAAAATGACCAAAAATATATTTTTTTTCAAATAATCGAGGTGGTCGCTATTTTTGGAAATAGCCGAATGTTCCGAAAGGACGCCGGAAGGCTGTTTTGGCAAAAATGGCCACTTTGAAAGTCATGACTTTTCCTTTTTCAAAATAAAAACCTGAGAAGGTTATAAAATGAAAATTTTCTTTGAAAAATATTTTTCCTTTTTTGTTAAATAAAATCGCCTTTAATAAATGTGCAGGATGAGCACGATACAGAATGAACCCTTCACTTTAATGAATAGAATCCCTTTGGAGCTAAGATTATGGTGGAACGACATGGGACAGGAAGGACAGAATTGGGTCAAGTGTTATCTGAAAGATCTTACGAGATTAATGGACATAATTCCCCGAGGCGATATAATACGATCACCGGTTACATGCTGGGATCCTGCGCACAACGTTCTACATTTTTCGGACTTTGAACTCAAACCCACTCTTGAGGAATTTCCTTACTATATAGGGAAAAATGAGGTCCCCTTAAAAGAGAAATACCCGATGGATCCAAGAGCACTAACGGTGCACCGCTTCCTATACTCTTTGAAGATTGCTCGGAGCGTCCACAACAAGGATTTGGTTAAAGGGTTTTGTTCCTTAAACTTCATCTACAATAGATATGGACATGTCGGGGGTTTCAATGAACCCACGAACGAACTCTATAGCAAGTCCAACCGAGCCAAATGGGAGGAACATCGACGATTCACTTTTCCGGTGGCGTTTCTCAGAATAATCCTATTTCAAAGAAAGGACGGGCACATTGATACGAGAGTCGCCGGGGTAGCCAGCACTTTGATTGTACAAGATAATTGCACTTTAGCTCCAATGATCATAGCCGATATCTACCGTGCCTTGACGCTATGTAAAGCGGGGTGCAACTTCTTTGAGGAATATAACTTGATTTTGCAAATCTGGTTGATAGAACATGTATGTCATCATCCTTCGTTCTCAAGCTCTGGGCCGACTGAAAGAACGTGCCTCGAAGAATTCTATACGAGAACAAAAGAAGTGAAGCTGCTAGAGGGAGTTAAGGGTTGGATTTCATATCTACGATCGTTGACCGATAGCCAAATCGATTGGGCATATGGATGGTTGCCCCTGATGAGGTAATTTACATGCCGACTGAAGGGTCATACTTCTTGATCATGGGTTTAAAAAGTATCCCGCCTTATGCCCCGTACAGGGTCCTACGACAGCTTGGAAGATGTCAATTTATACCAAAGGATGGGGACCTCAGTTTGCAAGTAATAGAGATTAGTCCGGATAGGAAATTCCCGGAAGCAAAGGTCCGACAGATTTGGAATGAGTGTCAAAATTCGAAGGCGAAAACTTGTGTGGAAAATAGAGCTCGAGGAGAAGTATCGACAGGGTACGCTGCATGGTATCGACGGGGTATTGAGCATGATAGACCATTGAAAAGACCTCACATTCAAGATTTGGCGGAGCAGTCTAAGGAATGCGGAAATTGGGCGGCCAAAGAAAATGAGTATAAGGCCAAAATCACCTTGCTAGAAAAATAGTTGCGAGATCTCCAATTTGAGAACAGTTTACAGGCAGTATCTGATAAAGGAGAAAAGAAGCAGTTGAAAAAAGAGAACGAAATTCTGAAAGCTCAAGTTGCAAAAATGAAAATTGCATCCGAGACCCCAGTTCGCTTAGCTCGAGACGAGAAACTAATTGAAAATCTTCGGCGCAAAGTGAATGACTACAGCTTCGATCTTGACAAAGAATAAAAGGAATTAGTCAGGGTTCGGAAGCAACTGGCCAGAAATGCCGAGGAAAGAGCTAGAATGGTTCAGCAACTACAAGATAAACATGAAGTTGAGGTAGCTCGATTGAGAAAGAAAGTCATCACGGCCACAGTCAAAAGTAACAAGATAATCAAAGGGTTTGAGGAAGAAAGAGAGCATTGTTACATGTCTATGGATTGATTAGAGTTCGAGTTACAACAACTATAGAAAGAGAACCAACAAACCTTAGATGCTCGTGCCAAATAGGTCAGCAGGCTACTTCAAGAAAAGGGGGTCGTTCGAGAAAGAATTGTCCATATTGCTCAGTACATCACCCGAAAATGCCAATTGTGTGAAGATATGTCCCAGGCAACATTTGAATCAGCCGTGAAGTTCTTTGTGGTAAGTCATGTCCGACCTAGATAGGCTCCAAAGTGGATTAGCATATAGGCCCGCAACAAGACCGAACGACGTCTCGCGGGCACTAGGAGCATTAATGTACTCATAGGGCATGCATTTTGTATTCGTATTTCTTTTCTCACTAGTAGCACAACATAATTTTGTAAGTCAAATGTTTTTGAATATCAATGAAAAGATCAAAGAAGTTGTTGCTAATCCTTTTTCGCTTTATATCAATTGTTTGTACGATAGACAAATAAGTAGGAACGAAAATCAATAAAGAAAAGAAGAAAGAAATGAAAAAAGATAGGAAAAAGAAAAAGAATGAAAAAAAAGAAGAGAAAAAGAAAGAAAAAAAAGAGAAAAAAATAGAGGAAAAGAAAGATGAATAGAAAAAAAAAGAGAAAGAAAGAAAAGAGATGATTAAATAAGAAATGGATGTTGATTCAAAAAGGAATAACTGCTGGGTTGATGCATAACGATCAAAGGCAAAAGTTGTGATTTTTAATCGTTGCATCTTATCCTTTTATGTACTAACTATTAACAAGTGTTGTTGTTTATGAGAATCCGATTTCAGCTGGCTACTGGTACTCTGGCAAATCATCATTACAACACACGATCAAAAACTATGACTAAGGTTGTGTCTCAGGAAATTGAGCCAACTATCATGGACCAGTGCAAGAGGAGGAGGTTGTGGATGTCGTAGGGATGAAGGAGGAAATGTATAAGCTCAAGCACCAAATGTCAGAAATATACCAAGCTTGGTCCAGGGGTCAACCTTTACCCGTATATCCAGCCAACCCAGCATATGTCCCTCCCGCCAATCCTAATCCCGAGCCACCTACCATGAACTCATCCTCCACGTACCGAGGTTACCACCACTACTATGCCTCTACTTCACAGGCACCACCACCACTGTCCAAACAAATTCCACCTCAGCCACCACAGGTCGCCGCGGTGTATGTGGCACCACCACCTGTTGCTCTGCATAAGTCGTCAAGTGAACCAGTGTTCCATGTGCAAGATGCCCATTACTATCCGCCGGAGCCGACATTTAGGCAGCATGACTCTTATACACTACTAATGGAGACTACGGAAGAAAATCCCGTCAAAAACTTGGAACAAGAGGAAATGGCACGGAAGATGAGGAGTTTAGAACAATCCTTCCGTAACATACAAGGGCTAGGAGGCCAAGTGAGCGTAGCATACAAAGATTTGTCTCTATTCCCAGAAGTGCAGCTCCTTGTTGGATTCAAGCTACCTAAATTCGATATGTACGATGGACATGGGGATCCTGTAGCCCATCTCAGCTACCTAAATTTGATGGCATACTTTAGTCAATGATTTCTAGTTCACTATTCTTGTAAGGCCCCGTAAAATTTTTGTGCATAAAACCTAGTAGTTGTGGTGTCATGGTCCGAATAATGTGTTAGGAATGCGTAGAATTCTTCGCGGCTCGCAAGCTCGCCGCGGTTCGGACCCTTGGTAGTGATTTAAGTTTCAAAATGTAGAGAATTAATTTTTCCGAAAAGTGTCAAATATGCGGTCAAGAATGCGACCGCAAACCTGACATGCGGACCGCATTCTTGCCGCAAAACGTTCCAGAGAGTTGCCCAAAATTGTGTCAATAATGCGGTCGAAATTGCGATCGCATAGTGAATCTGCGGTCCACTTTGCGACCGCGGATCAGGAATGCGGACCGCATAATGGCCGCATTCCGTAACAGAGCTGGAGTAATTTTTGAGGCCATTCTGCGGTCACTATGCGGACCGCATGTTGATTCTGCGGTCGCAAAGTGCACCGCAGATCTGCCCCGGTCCAAATTTTTGTAACATTTTGACCCGATCTCTTCTTTAATATAACACCTTTCTTCTTCATTTTATCATATCATCTTACCAAAATTAGAGAGAGAAGAGAGGGTTTTTAGAGAGAGAAATCTTTCATCTTCAAAGATTGTTCCAACCACTTAATTCCAAGGGATCCTAGGGCAAGGATTCAACTTCCCCAATCTTTTCAAGGTAAAAACCCTAACCATTTTCTTTGATTTTCAGTTTTAAATTGGGTAAAGCGAGGTTTGCATATAATAGCTTTTGAAAATAAAATTTTCACACTCATGCATGATTATTGAACTTGATTTCTAGTAAAAAGAAGTGAGTAGAAGTAAGAATCTTCAAGAACAAGGTTGGCAAGAGTAAGATAGCTTGGGTAAGCATAAAGTAGGAAGAAAATTCATCACCAGGTATGTATGGCTAATTTTGATTCTTGTGAAATCGCCTATATGTGTGAAAATTGCTTGGTTAATGTTAATTTGACAAATTGTGTGAAATTCTCAAAGTTGTTGTTGAAATATGACTGATGTGGTATAGAATATGAACCGAAAGTTAAATGAGAGTTGAATTGGGTAAAGAATTGTGAATAATACTTATGATGGCCTATATGGCACTTTGTGGAAAGGAAACGAAACACTCGAGAATTGGTTTATTGTGGAAAGAGATGAAACACTTGAATTGTGGAAAATTGTTGAACATACTTGTGTGAATATTCTTGATTATGGAAATATTGTAACTTGGTTGTGATATTGGCTTGATAAGTAATTGAGAACATGAAATAATGTGCAAGTTGCTTATTTGAACTTGTTGAAATTGTGTGTAGTACCTTATCTGCTGTTTGAAATTGTTGTGTTTTCAACTGTAAGGCGGGTTCGTGTTGCGCGCCGCAACGTGGGGAAATAAGGTGTGGGTTGGGGTGATAAGGGTGGCCGAGGTAATAAGGGTGGTCAGGGGCAATAAGGATGGAAAGCGATCGAAATCGCTATTGAAAATTGATACAAAAATCAATAATGTGAAATTGTGAAAGGAGACAGAAGGAGAGTTTGCAACCTGTGGGGCACTGATTGCCCCTTTGTTTGACTACTTGTGCTTTACGTGATTGATTGGTTATTGTTAAATTGGTTGATTGTAGAAAGTGCTTTGTGTTGAGAATTATTTGAAATAAGGAAAAATGTGGAAACATGGTTAGCTGGCTTAATTAATTGTTGATGTAATTCAATGGCTTGAGTTTACTTGGGACAAAGTTTGTCCATACATACCGGTACAATTCAAGTGTACTGACGTCCCTTTTGCCGGGGACGCTACATTCGTGTTATGATTGTAGGTGGATCAGTAGCAGGCACTTCAGCTCATCGGCAGCAGTATCCTTCTCCTTCCACAGCCCGTTTTGGTGAGCCCCTTTCTTCCTTGGGGCCCTGTGTGGTTCATGCTACCTTTGTTAAGATTTCATTTTGGTTTTGTAAGGTATAGCCGGAGCCTTGTTACCGACAAGTATTGTATTCCCCTTTTTTTTGTATCCTAGAGGCTCTGTAGACATGTAAACTGTGGGACTCCAGTATTATGTATACATTATGTTATGTCGGGCGTTGTAAAAGCTGCAAACTTGTTAATAAATCACTTGTATGGTTTTAATTGTTTAATGTGAAATCATTCATGGTTAGTAAGATATTTGGTTAATGAGAAACAATCAACACAGGGTTAACGCGTGGGAATGAAAGGCACCCAGGTCCGCTTGACTGGGGCAACTCGGTCAGGCGCCGGTCATGTCCCTCGATTTGGGGCGTGACAAACTTGGTATCAGAGCCTAAGGTTTTAAAGTGTCCTAGGATGTCTCGGAGCCGTGTCTAGTAGTGCCCTTCTTATAGGTGTGTTGTCGACCACATCATATAAGTAGGGGGCTGCACGGACATTTAGGAATATTACCCTTCTTCAACACTCCAAATCGTGCGATAAAGCTTGACTATAAGATTGTTTTGTAACCCGTGCGTTGAGATTCAAGATAAGTTTAAATGCTCTTTCGTCTATTTCATGTAGTGTTGTCATATGTCATGACCAATGGGAAAAGACATGGGTGTTATGGAGATTGCACATGTATCTTGTTGAATAAACTGTATGAATATATATAGTATAAGTACATAGTACTACAAGTATACTTTATTTGGGGAAAGGATTAGAAGTGATTACCCGCACGAAGAGGCATTGATTTGATGATTGATATGTAAGCTTAAATAGCACGCGTGGTTAGTGCAAGAAGTATATAATTGATTGTAAGGTGTGAAAGAATATTGGTTATATAAGCACGTGATATATGAGAGAAAGACTATGAGATTAATGGTGAGAGTGTAAGTGTCTCACAGGAGGTAAAAAGTTACGAAATGAGACTCAATTGGACCCTAGCCGAGAAGACCCTTGCCTCACGAACTTTATAAGGACCTAGAAATGTACATAAAGGATATACGTGGGGACTTGGAATCCCATACCTGCGTGGCTGAATAGGAGAAGGGAACTTATGAGATCATTACTATGGTGACTTAAACTTTCCTAATAGTCGAGTATACATATAAGAGGGATAGATATATGAGGCATTTGTCCCTAAAGTTTCTAAACTCAAGACTTGTGTCGAGATCCAGGACATTTTCCCCATGTGGGAGAGGGAGGACCATCGTGAGGCCACTTAAATACAATGAAACAAGAGCGAGACCATGTAGCTATGATATTTGAATATTTTGGTGAAGACATGTATGGTCTAGAAAAGAGATTAAGGAATGTAAATTCTTCACGCATGGCAATGTGACCGATAGGGTCAACGATTCTAGAAAATAAGAGTATGTTTGTAAAGAGACTTTTACTTGTCATAAGGTCGGGAGAAATGGGACCCAAGGAGATACCATATGTCAAATGTGAAAGATTGTGAGTTCCTAGAATGGGCTAATCATAGATTTGTGATTTAAACAAAGTTTCGGGATACTAAGAAAGCCAAAACGAGTGGGAGAAATGAATGTGTTGCCACGACAACCCAAGATGGTAATTGGGGCTTGATAGAGAGCCTCTAAAGAGCCTTACAAATAGATAAGTGTTAAATGATGTTCAGACGAACACTCCTTGCTACATATGTCCCAATAAGAGTTAAGAGGTGAGCCGGATGGAATACCTAAGGTAAGAGACCACGTAATATATGAAAGAGTGCGTGGCTATTCACTAACTAGGAAGAATGAGGTGAGAAGAAATGGGGAGAAAACCTTTAAATTGAGATGGTCATGGTTATTTAAAACAATTTGTTTGCATCAGAATGGTGGACTCACTTAGGGCACAAATGTTAATAAAAGTTATAAGGGATTAACCGCAATTCAACCGACATGGGTGACACTGAATATCGACTAAAGGGGTCTAGAGATAGTTCATGTCTACACACAATGGGAAGCGAGGTTATCGTTGGTGAGGTTGTGGTACTCTAAAATGATTAAACAAGACATAATGATTTTTCAAGTTCACAGGAGGCGGACAAATGTGTGGAACAAGAAAGCTATTAATTATGCACTATCCGCAAATCAAGATGGGAATGAAAGGTTCAGAATAGATTGAAAGAGGATGAACACTCGTGACGGACTAGACGTGCTTAGCATGATAACTCTTAAGCCGCAATCTCAGGGAACTTCATTGATAACTATAACATGGGGAATGAGGCGAGTTACTCGTCGGAGATAGAATTAGGGGGACTAAGCCTTACACTTAAGAGTAAAACCAAAAGTTGTTGTTGAAGGATTGAGGAGGATTTAAAGTTTCAGAGAATACCCTTCTCGGGATAGTGACCCTTCCTAAGTCATATGCATATAAAGGTTGTTGATATACGTTTGAGAGGTGTTTAACCGTTGTCACACCTCCTTTTTACGCGCTCGCGAGAGCGCAAGGGAGTTTTTCCAATTAAAGGACAATCGAAACGGGATCAACTTATTTAATTCAGAGTCGCCACTTGGAAAAATAATGGTGTCCCAAGTCACCGGTTTGATCCCGAACCGAGGAAAGGTTTGACTCTATATTACGGTCCGCGAACCAGAAATCTGGATAAGGAATTCCTGTTAACCCGGGAGAAGGTGTTAGGCATTCCCGGGTTCCGTGGTTCTAGCACGGTCGCTCAATCATCGTATTTGGCCTCTTTATCTGATTTTATAATGTGCTTTAACCTTTGTGCAAATTAAGATTCTTTTACCGCTTTTATCATTATTTTACAAGAATTGCAACGTCGTGAAAACGTATTTCGGATCACACCGTACCAGTACACCTGTGACCTTTAACGCATTTCAACTTCGTTAAGATTTAGATTTGGGTCACATAAATGTGCACCCGAGTTTAAGAAGGTAGAATTATTAAACACGCGTCTAAAGAGACTAACGCATTATTATTTTGGGGAAGGCCGTAAAATTCGTTAAACGGCCCGTCCCGAAATCTAAATATTTTAATATATATATTCATTGAAGGCCCTGCAATACATCTTGTCTAATACGGTACGCCACAAATTTATTCAATTAAATAAATTATGAATATTCATATTAAACTAGTTTGAAATTACGTGTCCCGCCTACGCCACGGGAACTATACCCGTGATTATGATAATTTATTTATTAATGCCCACATTAAACCAGTGAATAAAAGGGATTAACAATTCCAAATAAAATTTAAGCAATTGTTTTTTATAACATTGTTAACTCACAACCAAAACAAAGACAATTACTAGTACTAAATAAACTCACGAATTTTATATCTAAAATGGAATATAATACTACTGATTATCAACGTTTATATTTGTTGGTAGATATCAAACTTTGTATAGAGAAGGGTTAACAATATGAGGATCTTTCCAACAATGACAAAATATATTTCAATTAAAAAAAAATAAAGGTCAAACCACCCAGTAAAGCACCAATCAAGTAAACATAAAACAACAGCCAAGTCGAATATTGGTACACATAAGCTTAAACAACAAATTTAAGACTTGCTCCAAAGTAAATTAACAGCATAGACAACAGATTAAACGTGACAAATGAACACTTCAAATATGAAAATAGATACCTGGTTATGCAAGAATCACTGAAATGGATGCTTCGATTTATTCAATAATACAGCAGTTACACAGGCAAAAATGAAACCAAAGCTGTCGAAAACCAACTCTTCCCCGACGTGAAAATCAGCAGGTACACATGAATTCGACAACGAAAATTCGAACGAAGACAGCAACAAATTGCTACCGGGACTTGAACCGACGAACTCGACCTCGACAGAACCTCGTCGAACAACGACTAACCACAACCTCGACGCTCACTGGAAAGCTCAGGCCAAATCAGAAAACAGACCTGACCAACACCATGACATTAGTTCCTAATCTGGAGTTGTCTCTTGGCTTTTATGCGTCTGTATGTCCTGGTGTGTGTGTGTGAAGGTGAAGCTCGCCGGAGATGGGGTCGTTTTGGGTTGCTGTGTTCTTTTTGTGTGATGTTGTGTGTTCTCTAAAGATGATAAAAAGGGTTGAAGAAGGTAAGTTCAGGGAGGGGTCTTCTCTTGTGTTATGCCGTTGGTCCTCTGTGTATTTTGAACAGGGGGTTCGTTGGGGTGGAGCCAGGGAGATGAGATCATGGGGATGGGGTCCCCTCTGAAAGCTGCCGTTTTCTTCTTCTTAAAGAAGGAGATGTCCGTAACGTTTTTTTCCTTTTTTGTTTTTAAAAATCCCGTTCAGTAGCCGTTGTTCTCCTTCTTCAAAGAAGGAGATCTCTCCTCTTTTTTATATATTTCTTTGTAAAGTTTCCCCCCCTCCCACTTTGCCGTGTTCCCTTCTTTGTCTTTTCTTTTTTTGTTTTTTTATTCTCTTTTTATTTTTTAATCATTCTCCCATCCCTCCCCCTTAGTGTAGTGTCGGGTTATTACGGGCTATGTCCAAAAATTATAAAACCGGATAGTTTGAACCCGAATATTATTCTTTGCCCGAAACCGATAATGAGAACACAGTGTTATTAATTAATCCTACGTAAGCAAAATAACTACAAGACTCACTATGAAAACAAATCTATTTTTTTTTATATTTTTCAAGATTAAAGTTACCACAAAATACTAATTATATTATTTTTTGTTTTATAATTTTTGTTTTTTATATAAAAAATAAAGATATAAAGAACTATTTTTTATATTTTTTAAGTTTAAAATCACTACAAAATATTAAATAAAATTATTTTTTGTAATTTTCGTTTTTAATACAAAGATAAAAATATAAAGTATTATTTTTGTATTTTTTCAAGTTTAAAATGACTACGAAACATTAATAAAACTATATTTTTGTTATTTTTCATTTTAAGGTAAAAATAAAGTAAAAGAGTCAAATTTAGCTAAAATAGCTATATTAAAACTAAACTAAATATTTTACGCTAAAAATATAAAAAATCTCGGGGAGGGTCAAAAATCACGCGTTTACACCTCTTTGACTGAAAACACAAAGAGTTTTCAGACAAAGAACGACTAGACAAGTGTTTTTGACCCGACCCTTATTCGGAGGGACTAAACTAAAAGAAGAGGAATGTGACCGCGCCCTTGTATCTGAGCTGCCTACATATCCTTGGCTATAAAGGAATCAGGCCACGTGTAGTTCGAAAGTGAGTGATGAAGGGGTATACCGAGGTGGAGAGCCGGTCGAGGTGCCGTTTCGCCGAGGTTCCGTTCCGTCGAGGTTCCAGTCCGTGGTCCTGCTATTACATCAAAAATCCAACATGAAAAAGACTAACTAAGCCTATCAGCTACTAGTTACAAGATTCCTATCTATAAGTCTTCCGAAGCTTGATCTTGAGTATTGGTTGGTGCTTCATGCGGACTCTAAATTTGAACCTTGATACTTGCTAGTTGTAGGTGCTGCTTTTCGGATCAAGACCAGGTATGCAGTGCTTGTGACCTCGGCCATGTCTTGAACACACCACATCTTTCATCAACTTCTACACTTGGATTAACTCTTTGCCTTTTGTTTTCATTGTGACTGACTTCTATTGATCATCTCGGACTGTTGACTCGCATTCTGGTCGCAAGCTTCTTTTGTTGCTAACTTGCATTGCACTCCGAAGTGAATTCCCTTACTTGTGATCTTCGAACTATTATCCTTCGAAGTCTGAATCTAACTTTTCTGATCCTTGTTGCCTTCCTTCTGATTCATGTTGGGGATTTCCGTTGCACTCTGTCACTTTTCGATTGTTCATTATCCTTATCAAATCTTGGAAACTGAGACGCCGTTCTGCTTTTCTGGCGGGCTTCTGACTTTAACAACAAACTTTAATCATAAATTGCCATTCCATTCTTCAGGCGGGCACCATCTCAGGAGAAAGATTCATCAAACTAAGACTTTGACGCTAGGAGATAATTCCTCAGACTAGGTCTAAATGATTACCATCTCAGGAGAAAGATTCATCGGACTGAGATTTTGATGTCTTAGGAGAAAGATTCATCGGACTAAGACTTTGACGCTAGGAGATAATTCCTTAGACTAGTTCTAAATTGTTGTGATCTCAGGAAAAAGATTCATCAGACTAAGACTTTTGACTCTAGGAGATAATTCCTCGGACTAGGTCTAAATTATTGTGATCTCAGGAGAAAGATTCATCGGACTAAGATTTTGATATCTTAGGAGAAAGATTCATCGGACTAAGATTTTGACGCTAGGAGATAATTCCTCAGACTAGGTCTAAATTGATGTGATCTCAGGAGAAAAATTCATCAGACTAAGATTTTGATATCTTAGGAGAAAGATTCATCAGACTAAGATTTTGACGCTAGGAGATAATTTCCTCAGACTAGGTCTGAATTGATGCCTTACTTGAAATCTTCCAATTGTTGCTTCCTTCTTCTTGTTGCTTTCATCTAAAACCTCTAATTGTTGTTTTTCACTTCCTATTAAATTATCTTTAACCATAACTTCAAAAACTAAATCGCCACTCCATTCTTCAGGCGGGCTCCCTGACTTCAACTATAACTCAAAACTAAATCGCCACACCATTCTTCAAGCGGGCTCCCTAACTTCAACTGCACTTCAAAACTAAATCGCCACTCCATTCTTCAGGCGGGCTCCCTGACTTCAACTACAACTCAAAACTAAATCGCCGCTCCATTCTTCAGGTGGGCTCCCTGACTTCAACTATAACTTAAAAACTAACTCGCCACTCCATTCTTCAGGTGGGCTCCCTGACTTCAACTATAACTTCAAAACTAACTCACCACTCCATTCTTCAGGCGGGCTCCCTGACTTCAACAATAACTTTAAAACTAACTCGCCACTCCATTCTTCAGGCGGGCTCCCTGACTTCAACTACAACTCAAAACTAAATCGCCGCTCCATTCTTCAGGTGGGCTCCCTGACTTCAACTATAACTTAAAAACTAACTCGCCACTCCATTCTTCAGGTGGGCTCCCTGACTTCAACTATAACTTCAAAACTAACTCACCACTCCATTCTTCAGGCGGGCTCCGTGACTTCAACTATAACTTTAAAACTAACTCGCCACTCCATTCTTCAGGCGGGCTCCCTAACTTCAACTACCACTTCAAAATAAATCGCCACTCCGTTCTTCAGGCGGGCTCCCTGACTTCAGATACAACTTCAAAATAAATCGCCACTCCATTCTTCAGGCGGGCTCCCTGACTTCAATTATCACTTCAAAATAAATCGCCACTCCATTCTTCAGGCGGGCTCCCTGACTTCAACTATAACTCAAAATAAATCGCCACTCCGTTCTTCAGGCGGGCTCCCTGACTTCAGCTACAACTTCAAAATAAATTGCCTCTCCATTCTTCAGGCGGACTCCCTGACTTCGACTATAACTTCAAAATTAAATCGCCACTCCATTCTCCAGGCGGGCTCCCTGACTTCGACTACTACTTCAAAATAAAATCGGGCTCCATTCTTCAGGCGGGCTCCCTGACTTCAACTACGACTCACTAATTTCATCCCATCCTTATTGCCTTCCTTTGTTTCTTGTGCCATTTTCTTCTTCCTGCATCGTCTCTTGGGCCATCCTTTCTTCTGAGTTACCTTGTTTCGGAATTGCTTTCCTCCTGGGTCATGTTATTTTCTCTTGACTGCCGGGGACATCTTTGAATTGATTACTTACCTGCTGGGGATAATGCTGCTGGGGAAATCTTCTTTATTTCCTCCTTTTCTACTTCCTTCAAAACCTATCTCCCGAAATCGCTGGGGATTGAAATGTCATCAGTTGGGGATTACCCTGTCTGGGGATCCCTTTTCCTTCTTCCTCTTTCCAAAACTCCTTCGGGGCTCGTGCTTCGCTCCCTTGAAAAACTTGTAGGATATAATGCTGCCGGGGAAATCTCGAAATCAGTGTTTCATTTTTCTGAGAACTGCTGGGGGTGGTACCGGCCTCTTGCCTTTCTGAACGCAAGCTTCCTCGTTTTGTCCTGTCTGCTGGGGGTATAATTTCCTCTATCACAGCTTGTTGTTTTCTTTCTTTCAAAGCTGCTGGGGACAACCGGGTTCAAAGATCATTTCCTCGCGTTATCTGGCTTCTTTCCCCAACCAGGTATTTGGTTTCGAGAAAATTTTCGCAACGGGAGAAAATTTTCTGCCCCAGTTTGAGAATCTTCTTCGTGGCATGCTTTTCTGCCAACAACCCCTCTTCTTCCTGTTTCAAATCAAAGAAAAATTAGTTAGTTTTAAAATGTGGTGGCTGGTTGTGGTGCTCCTGCTGAGGATGGTTCTCCTCTTCTTTCCCTGCTCTGCGTTTCATTGTCAGACCCTGCCGGGGATGTTATCATTTGATGATATTCATGCTGGGGATAGTTTTCTCCTTTCTTGCTTCCCCGCCTTCCTTGACGACTCTTTATTCGCGAACCTTTCCACGTGGTTTTCCACCGACCACCCGAATTCCTATAATAGTGACCCTTCGTGAAGACCTTGCATGTTTTACTGGTGAACCATTTTCTTTATTCACCCTTGTCACTGAAAATACCTTTCTGCTGGGGATATCTCCCCTTCTTTGGCGGCATATCTAAGGAATGTGCATTTCCCGACCTTTGAGTCTCATTGGCCTTGGCCTCGAGGTCATTAACCTTCATTGAGATATCCTTTTCACACCGATCCACCCCTTTGTCGATTTCCTATTGTTGGGGAATATCCTTCTGGACACTGGCTTTGCGCTTAATCCCTCCTCACTTATACCACTTGGGTGTACCAATCAAATTCCGTCTTGCATAATTGGAAAGTTGATGGAAAATTTTGAAGTCATTTCTTACAAACAGACTCTATTGGGGAATTTTTATGAATGGAGAAAGATAAAAGAAAACAGAATAAAAGACAAAAACGAGGGTGACTCTCTAAAAAGAAAAATTATAAAATAACCCTATCAAACGTGGATACCAACTCTAATGGACATGACATGCACATATAGCCTACCCTCCGTCGTTAAACCGCCTTTTGTAATCTTCTCCTGGGGCTTTCCTTCGTTCGACTTGTAGTGCCCGAGGGGTTATCACAACCAAGCCTCTCTCATTTTGGTTTTCTCTCATCTTTCATCGCCTTATGGTGCCTGTGAAGGTTTTCACCGCTAAGACTCTCTCATTTGTGTTACTTTTCTGCTGGGGATCGGTGGTGCTACTGCTAAGATTCTCTCATATTTCTTCTGCTGCAGATCCGAGTCTTTTCTGATGGGAATCAGAGTGTTATGTTCTGATAAGACTTCTCTCATTTGCCCGACTTGGCCTCTTTTAAAGATTGGTCAAAAGGTCTTTCTTTGGACCGTAATGTGGATTTGGATAAGGCTAGAAAGAAATGGTATTAAAGGCTCGAAACAAAACAAAATGGGTTCAAAATTACAACCTTCGAGTCTACATCTTCCTTTATAAACACAACTTTTATTGCCCCAGTTTCTAGCTTGGGGATTTTTATTTCTTTATTTACACTATGACCGAGTTGTGAAGCGCCTACGTATCCTCTTTGAGGAATCAGGTCATAGTTCCCAATTCCTCTTTTTCAAGTTTCTTTTTTTTTCACACATTTTTCTTTTTCTTTTCTTTATCTCTTTTTGTTGTTTTTTATTTTTTTCTTTATCCATTTCTTCTCTTACCTTTCAAACTTGTGTTTCTAGTCTTTGTAACTAATTCCGAATGAGGGGTGTGAAAGAATTTAAAGTAAGGCTCAAAGGGTTGACGATGGATAAAGTGTTTGGATAGCAGAACAAAATGCCTTCGTCATTCCAATCTTCAAAACATGCCAAGCGTAAACAACACAATTAATATTCGTCATATCTTTAAAGCACTGTGTGGCAACACTCTCATTTTCATTATTATGAACGACCCCATGTCAATTTTGGCCGGCTTGCCTTTAACGGTTTCCTTTTACTTGCCCCAGTTTCTTATGACTCGGGCTTCGAATAATCTCAAACCGTTCTTATTTAATTTAAATATCTCGATCACCTCCCAATGGTTTTGTGATTAACTTGTAAGATCAGGCCAGAACTATGCGCGCACGTCATGTCACTAGAGCTAGCAGAAAAAGAACTATAGGAAGGAGAGGACTAAATAATATAAAATAGGTCATTGCATTAACCGATAAAACAACGACTCGAACAACCAAAACAAAACTGGGGTTACAACCCTTAGAACGAACCTAGACCCCTTTAGATGAGACACTATGATCAAAAGAAAAATATAAAGATAAAATGTTTGAGCCACAAGACAACATTCGGATTACCATTCTGAAATAACTCGGACAAATAGAAATGACAACAAAATAAGCCACCACAAATGACTCTCCAATTGATAAGCCTGACATTTAGCCACGAATTTGATTATCAGAACCACTATGGCCTTCTCTCATTTCAGTCGGCAAATTCCCGAGTGGATTCTCATATTCCGTGTCACCGGGCATCACCGCCAGAAAGTGTGTATCCTCAGGTGCAGGTAACGGATTCAGCGCGATATTCTGGGTGTCACTGTTATGAATCACAATCAATCTTTCTTTGATCATCCTTTCTATTTCCCTTTTCAAATCCCGACAACTTTCCATGTTGTGCCCCTGGGCATGGGAATGGTATTCACACCTTTTAGATGGGTCAAATCTCCTTGCACGTGGGTCCACATGATTTGGAGGGATGGGTGCAATCATGTCCTGTTGCTTTAACTTCTCAAATAAGCTTTCATAGGAAACTCCTATTTGTGTGAAATTCTCCTTCAACTTCGGTTCCCTTCTATGCCCTTGGTTTGGAAGTGGGTTATAAGGTATTTGGAAATTTTGCAGAGGCTGATAGAGATTTTGTGATGCTCGTGCTCGCTTTCTTGGATGATTTGATGGCTGAATAACATACTGGGGTGGATCAACTGGGTATGGTGGGTTTGGAGGTGGATAGTAATGCTCAGGGGACTTATGGAAAACTTGTCGAGACATCGCATACCGTCGAGGTGTTCTTCTGGAACCTTTTCTTGACCCTGATATCATCATGACCCCTTCATCCCTTTCATTCGTGTCACTAGATTCAAATTGGACAGCCTGAGCTGCAGCCTTGAGAGCCGCTTGACTTATAATTCTGCTGTCTTAAGACCGTTCTCTACCATTTCTCCCATTTTGATTACATCCAGGAAGGATTGACCAACCGCAGACATCATGTTCTGAAAATAATCCGGCTCTTGAGCCCGAAGGAAGACAATGATTAACTCATGGTCATCCATGGGTGGCTCAGCACGAGCCGCTTGCTCTCTCCATTTAAGGGCATATTCCCTGAAACTTTCACTTGATTTCTTCTTCAGATTTGAAAGGAAAATGCGGTCTAGGGCAATGTCAATGTTGTATTGGAATTGTTTGACAAAGGCCTGTGCCATGTCGTTCCAGACGTGCCAGCGAGATGCATCTTGATCCCAAAACCATTCAGAGGCTACTCCTGTAAGGCTTTCCCCAAAGTAGGCTATTAACAATTCTTCATTTCTTCCCAAGCTCCTTAGTTGATTGCAATACCTTTTCAAATGGGCTATGGGATGTCCATGTCCATCGTACTTTTCAAATTTGGGAATCTTAAAACCAGGTGGCAAGTGGACATCGGGAAACAAGCATAGATCTTTGAAAGCCACACTCTTTTGACCTGCCAACCCGTGCGTGTTTTTCAACCGCTGTTCTAAGCTTTTCAATCTTTGGGTTATTTCCTCCTGTACCATCTTTCGGGGATCTCGCGTTGTCCGCTTGTCACAAACCAACCACCTTCTACTTACTTTACAATTCAAGACAAAACATGTTAGAATGGACTCGGACAGTCCTTATCAAATTTTTTATTTTTATTTTTTTATTTCTTTTTTTATTTTATATTATATATACATATACAGTTGTGGTCGAATCTTATGGAGATTGCCTACGTATCATGACCCCGCATGAATCAGACCGAGCGTAGTTCTTGCAAATTAATGCAAGAAATAAAGAGATGTTTATTTGATTTTTTTTTTTTTAAAAAGGAAAATTATGGAAGCCGACTCCAACTACAAACTCTGATGAAAAACTTTCACACATTGTGCCAGAGATTTCTACAAAAATAAGAATATTTTTTGTGTCAATTATGACTATTTCTACAAAATTGGCGACATAATGGCTTATTTGACAAAATGACTATTTTTGCAAAATTTATTTGAGAAAGATAAACTTGAAAATTTTTTATCTTGTGGCTCATGGGGCTTCGTTCGGCATCACCATAAACCAACACAAGACTATTTTTCATAAATTGGCCATGTAATGGCTTATTTAGACAAAGTGGCTCTTTTTGCAAAATTTTATTTAAGAAGATGCAAATTCAAGAAAATTTTTTATCCTGGGGCCTATGGGGCATCGTTCAGCACCGACACAGGCCAACACAAGACTGAGGAAGTAAAAATGCAAAAAATGTGGCTATTTCAGCAAAACTCCGGCCATGTAATGGCTTATTTGATAAGGTGGTTATTTTTGTAAAGTTGAGTGATGACTCAAAACTTGATTTTTTTTCTTTCGGATACATCCTTTCGCATTTCCGCGAGGGAATATTTCCAGGTTGTGTCCAAAATTATTTACAAATGACTCAAAGTGGCTATTCTTGCAAAAACGGTCTTCCGACGTCCTTTTGAGGGACATTCGGCTTATTTTAAGCAAGAATAGCATTACCCGACTTATTTATAACAAAAAATAAAAATTTTGACATTTTTTGGTTATTTTTGCAAAAAGGGTGTGAACGCGGACTTGATTTTGCGGCTATGGCCTTGCAACATTTCCACAAGGAATATTTCAAGGTTGTGCCCGCAAATTATTAAAAATGATTCAAAGTGTCTATTTTTGCAAAAAACAGCCTTCCGGTGTCCTTTCGGAACATTCGGCTATTTTCAAAAACAGCGTCACTTCGATTTATTGACAAAATTAAACACACATTTTTTGATTTTTAAAGGGGTGCCTTTCAACATTTCCACAAGGGTATTTCAAGGCTATTATTCAAAAGGAAAAGAATTCAAAGTGGCCATTTTTGCAAAAACGGCCTTCCGGCGTCCTTTCGGAACATTCGGCTATTTTCAAAAAACAGCATCACTTTCGATTTATTTAAAACTAAATACACATTTTTTTGAATTTTTGATAGGGGTGGTTGGACCCGATAAGGGTTGCCTACGTATCCCACCTAACGGTGAGAATCAAACCTGCGTAGTTCGGTTTTAATGAAACAAACTACATTATCTATTTATTCATTTTACTAAAGGAAAACAAGTAAACTATTTTTATCTATCTCAAGAATAAAACAAACTTTTTCCTTTTTCCTCTTTTTTTTTTTTTTTTTTTTTTTTCTAAAGCCGGTCAGCATGCAAGTCTATAACGGATAAATGCGTAAGACAAACAGTATGCAGCAGGATAGTCTTTTCATTTCAGGTCACCTGTCCTAGACGGACCCAACCCCTGTGTTGAGTCCCCTAAGCCAAATGCAACATGATGCAAATAAACGTTCCTACTAGGGATCCGGCATGAAGCTTTGTTATTCTAGGTTCAAAACCCGGGGTTTATTGTTCTAGGCCTGGCTTACCCGAGCGGACAGCTCGAGCCGAGGAGGAGGCAGCAACCCGGGAATACGGAAGCTTCACCGGTTTTGCAACTTATCCAAACCTCGTTCTAAAAATGGGAATTAGACACTATACAGAAAAGAAGTCACACGAAGTGCACCCTTCTTCATGATTTAGAAGACTCAGAGAGGAGATTGGTTCCGGCACAATTTTTATGTACAGTTCACAAAATATCAAAGCGGTAAAAACAATATTTAGCACATTAATACAAACATGCAATAAAATCAGATAATAAATAAGCCAAATATGACAATTATTCCGAGCTCGAATTCTGAAAGATCACTCCCCAACAGAGTCGCCAGAGCTGTCACACCTCCTTTTTACGCGCTCGCGAGAGCGCAGGGGAGTTTTTCCAATTAAAGGACAATCGAAACGGGATTTATTTAATTAATTCGGAGTCGCCACTTGGAAAAATAATGGTGTCCCAAGTCACCGGTTTGATCCCGAACCGAGGAAAGGTTTGACTCTATATTACGGTCCGCGAACCAGAAATCCGGATAAGGAATTCTGTTAACCCGGGAGAAGGTGTTAGGCATTCCCGGGTTTCGTGGTTCTAGCACGGTCGCTCAATCATCGTATTTGGCCTCTTTATCTGATTTTATAATGTGCTTTAACCTTTGTGCAAATTAAGATTCTTTTACCGCTTTTATCATTATTTTACAAGAATTGCAACGTCGTGAAAACGTATTTCGGATCACACCGTACCAGTACACCTGTGACCTTTAACGCATTTCGACTTCGTTAAGATTTAGATTTGGGTCATATAAATGTGCACCCGAGTTTAAGAAGGTAGAATTATTAAACACGCGTCTAAAGAGACTAACGCATTATTATTTTGGGGAAGGCCGTAAAATTCGTTAAACGGCCCGTCCCGAAATCTAAATATTTTAATATATATATTCATTGAAGGCCCTGCAATACATCTTGTCTAATACGGTACGCCACAAATTTATTCAATTAAATAAATTATGAATATTCATATTAAACTAGTTTGAAATTACGTGTCCCGCCTACGCCACGGGAACTATACCCGTGATTATGATAATTTATTTATTAATGCCCACATTAAACCAGTGAATAAAAGGGATTAACAATTCCAAATAAAATTTAAGCAATTGTTTTTTATAACATTGTTAACTCACAACCAAAACAAAGACAATTACTAGTACTAAATAAACTCACGAATTTTATATCTAAAATGGAATATAATACTACTGATTATCAACGTTTATATTTGTTGGTAGATATCAAACTTTGTATAGAGAAGGGTTAACAATATGAGGATCTTTCCAACAATGACAAAATATATTTCAATTAAAAAAAATAAAGGTCAAACCACCCAGTAAAGCACCAATCAAGTAAACATAAAACAACAACCAAGTCAAATATGGGTACACATAAGCTTAAACAACAAATTTAAGACTTGCTCCAAAGTAAATTAACAGCATAGACAACAGATTAAACGTGACAAATGAACACTTCAAATATGAAAATAGATACCTGGTTATGCAAGAATCACTGAAATGGATGCTTCGATTTATTCAATAATACAGCAGTTACACAGGCAAAAATGAAACCAAAGCTGTCGAAAACCAACTCTTCCCCGACGTGAAAATCAGCAGGTACACATGAATTCGACAACGAAAATTCGAACGAAGACAGCAACAAATTGCTACCGGGACTTGAACCGACGAACTCGACCTCGACAGAACCTCGTCGAACAACGACTAACCACAACCTCGGCGCTCACTGGAAAGCTCAGGCCAAATCAGAAAACAGACCTGACCAACACCATGACATTAGTTCCTAATCTGGAGTTGTCTCTTGGCTTTTATGCGTCTGTATGTCCTGGTGTGTGTGTGTGAAGGTGAAGCTCGCCGGAGATGGGGTCGTTTTGGGTTGCTGTGTTCTTTTTGTGTGATGTTGTGTGTTCTCTAAAGATGATAAAAAGGGTTGAAGAAGGTAAGTTCAGGGAGGGGTCTTCTCTTGTGTTATGCCGTTGGTCCTCTGTGTATTTTGAACAGGGGGTTCGTTGGGGTGGAGCCAGGGAGATGAGATCATGGGGATGGGGTCCCCTCTGAAAGCTGCCGTTTTCTTCTTCTTAAAGAAGGAGATGTCCGTAACGTTTTTTTCCTTTTTTGTTTTTAAAAATCCCGTTCAGTAGCCGTTGTTCTCCTTCTTCAAAGAAGGAGATCTCTCCTCTTTTTTATATATTTCTTTGTAAAGTTTCCCCCCCCCCACTTTGCCGTGTTCCCTTCTTTGTCTTTTCTTTTTTTGTTTTTTTATTCTCTTTTTATTTTTTAATCATTCTCCCATCCCTCCCCCTTAGTGTAGTGTCGGGTTATTACGGGCTATGTCCAAAAATTATAAAACCGGATAGTTTGAACCCGAATATTATTCTTTGCCCGAAACCGATAATGAGAACACAGTGTTATTAATTAATCATACGTAAGCAAAATAACTACAAGACTCACTATGAAAACAAATCTATTTTTTTTTTTATATTTTTCAAGATTAAAGTTACCACAAAATACTAATTATATTATTTTTTGTTTTATAATTTTTGTTTTTTTTTATCCCGGAACCGAGAATGAGAACACGGTGTTATTAATTAATCACTACAAAATATTAAATAAAATTATTTTTTGTAATTTTCGTTTTTAATACAAAGATAAAAATATAAAGTATTATTTTTGTATTTTTTCAAGTTTAAAATGACTACGAAACATTAATAAAACTATATTTTTGTTATTTTTCATTTTAAGGTAAAAATAAAGTAAAAGAGTCAAATTTAGCTAAAATAGCTATATTAAAACTAAACTAAATATTTTACGCTAAAAATATAAAAAATCTCGGGGAGGGTCAAAAATCACGCGTTTACAACCGTAAGGAGGGATGCTAGGAATTTTCACAGCGGAAGTAGTGCAATTTCTTAAATTCTATAATGCACATATGGGGAGAAGAGGTTGGTTAAGAAAAGTTAGAGCACAATGTTACCTTACCTTCGATGCAATGGCGTGCAAGTTAGTGTTATTCAGGGTACGTGTGCAAATTAGCCAGTGCTATTCATTTGAGACAGGAGGTCATATGAGAAAACTCATTCAGCAATGCCTTTGGTTAAGAATTATGAAGAGTTAGTAGCAATTGTTCACATGGGATCGTAACCACATCAAGGAAATTATAGTGGAACTCAATTCGAGGAAGGTCTTATGTAAGAGGAATATAATAAAAATGTTCCACTAATGATGTAAAGTGTTAAGGTGATAGTTATGCCTCCAGGGTTGGTTTGGGATGTGTATTGATGCAGCACGGGAAAGTCATATCTTACGCTTCCAAGCAACTCAAGAATCACGAGAAGAATTATCCGACGCATGATTTGGAGCTTGCAGCTGTTGTGTTTGCTTTGAAAATATGGCGGCACTATCTTTATGAAGTTCATGTAGATGTGTTTTCAGACCACAAGAGCCTCCAGTATTTGTTCAAGCAGAAGGAGCTAAATCCGAGACAGCGGCGGTGGTTAGAATTACTCAAGGACTATGATATGGACATATTGTACCATCCAGGGAAGGCAAATGTGGTAGCCGACGCTCTTAGTCGAAAATCCATGAGTAGTTTGGCTCATTTGGGTGTGGATCAGAGACCCCTGGCTCGAGAGGTCTGCCAATTAGCCAGTTTGGGGGTTCGTAGCTCGGCGTCAGACGAGGGGGATATTTTGGTGCATAATGGAGTAGAATCATCATTTGTTGCGGAAATCAAGGAAAAACAGTTCATGGATCCAGCATTGGTTCGGGTAAAGGAAGCAGTCATAAATAACAAGACCTCAGCATTTGTACTCAGCAGCGAAGATGGTGTATTGCGGTGTCAAGATAGGCTATGTGTTCCGGATGTGGACGAGCTTCGGGAGAGGGTAATGGCAGAGGCTCATATTTCCAGGTATTCGGTACACCCAGGTTCCACGAAAATGTATCATGACCTTAAGGAGATTTATTGGTGGAACGGTATGAAGAGGGATGTAGCAAGCTTTGTAACTAAATGTCCGAACTGTCAACAAGTGAAGGCCGAGCATCAACGGCCTGGTGGATTAACTCAGCTTATAGAAATACCAAGGTGGAAATGGGAGATGATCAATATGGATTTCGTGGTAGGGTTACCTCGCACTCAGCATAAGTTCGATTCAATATGGGTGATAGTAGATCGACTCACCAAATCAGCTCACTTCCTGCCTGTCAAGTCCACTGATACTGCGGAGCAATATGCAAGATTGTACATCAAGGAGATAGTAAGGCTTCATGGCACTCCACTTTCTATCATCTCGGATCGCGGGGCTCAGTTCACAGCTAACTTTTGGAAGAAGTTTCAGCAAGGTTTGGGAACTCAGGTGAATCTCAGCACAGCTTTCCATCCACAGACCGATGGACAGGCCGAGCGGACCATTCAGACGCTTGAAGATATGTTGCGGGCTTGTGTCTTAGATTTTAAAGGTAATTGAGATGAACACTTGCCACTGATAGAATTTGCTTACAATAACAGCTATCATGCTAGCATTCAAATGGCCCTGTTTGAGGCATTGTACGGGAGAAGATGTAGGTCGCCAATCGGGTGGTTTGAGGTAGGTGAAGCGGAATTGCTAGGGCCGGATATGGTGTACGAAGCTATGGAAAAGGTCAAGGTTATTCAGGAAAGAATGAAAACAGCACAGAGTCGTCAAAAGTCCTATGCAGACGTTCGTCGAAGGGATCTGGAGTTTCAAGTCGATGATTGGGTGTTCTTGAGGGTATCTCCTATGAAGGGAGTCATGCGATTCGGAAAGAAAGGGAAATTGAGTCCTAGGTATGTCGGGCCATATCGGATCGTTCAAAGGATTGGTCAAGTTGCTTATAGGCTAGAGTTGCCTCCTGAGATATCATCAGTGCATCCGATATTCCATGTGTCCATGTTGAAGAAAGTGATTGGAGATCCATCCACCATCATGCCAGTCGAAGTTATAGAGGTTAATGAAGATTTGTCATATGAAGAAGTTCCAGTTGCCATTCCTGATAGGCAAGTCCGTAAGTTGAGAAATAAGGAAGTTGCCTCTGTTAAAGTATTGTGGCGAAGTCAACAAGTTGAGGAGGCCACATGGGAAGCGGAAAAAGATATGAAGGAAAAGTACCCCCATTTGTTTGATCAAACCTAGAAGAAATTAGGTAACCTTTCTACTCCTAGTAACTGTCATCTTGTCTAAGTCGTTTCTCTCTTAGTGTTAGTAAAGTCTCCTTCATTTTGTAATGAATTTAATGTGTTGTCACATTGGGTCATTTGAGCCTTTCTTGATAAATGGAAGCCTTAGAAAGATTCGCGTGTTAAATAAACAACTAATAGTAAGTATAGATTGGTAATGGTTTGTTAAGTGTACATGGTGTGTTAAATTGGGTAAATAAGGTAATAATTCATTGAAGTGACTAGTTTATGTGCAATTGTAACAATGTGATAGAATATGTGCATTCGTTGAGGTAAGAAAGTGTATACCAGTTGTGGAAAGTGTTGTAGTTGTATATTGTTGTTTGGTAATGTGTTTCGGGGGCCCTCTGACAGGTGGATATGTCCATAATACAAAGGAAACTCTGGCGAAATTTTTCTAAAATATAAGAGTTAGTCAAAATTTTGATAGCTTGCATATCATGTCTTTCAAAACCAATTTATTTCAAAATCCTCATTCGAGGACGAATGATCTTAAGGGGGGGAGGATGTAAGGCCCCGTAAAATTTTTGTGCATAAAACCTAGTAGCTGTGGTGTCATGGTCCGAATAATGTGTTAGGAATGCGTAGAATTCTTCGCGGCTCGCAAGCTCGCCGCGGTTCGGACGCTTGGTAGTGATTTAAGTTTCAAAATGTAGAGAATTAATTTTTCCGAAAAGTGTCAAATATACGGTCAAGAATGCGACCGCAAACCTGACATGCGGACCGCATTCTTGCCGCAAAACGTTCCAGAGAGTTGCCCAAAATCGTGTCAATAATGCGGTCGAAATTGCGATCGCATAGTGAATCTGCGGTCCACTTTGCGACCGCAGATCAGGAATGCGGACCGCATAATGGCCGCATTCCGTAACAGAGCTGGAGTAATTTTTGAGGCCATTCTGCGGTCACTATGCGGACCGCATGTTGATTCTACGGTCGCACAGTGCACCGCATAATTGACCCCGGCCCAGATTTTTGTAACATTTTGACCCGATCTCTTCTTTAATATAACACCTTTCTTCTTCATTTTATCATATCATCTTACCAAAATTAGAGAGAGAAGAGAGGGTTTTTAGAGAGAGAAATCTTTCATCTTCAAAGATTGTTCCAACCACTTCATTCCAAGGGATCCTGGGGCAAGGATTCAACTTCCCCAATCTTTTCAAGGTAAAAACCCTAACCATTTTCTTTGATTTTCAGTTTTAAATTGGGTAAAGAGAGGTTTGCATATAATAGCTTTTGAAAATAAAATTTTCACACTCATGCATGATTATTGAACTTGATTTCTAGTAAAAAGAAGTGAGTAGAAGTAAGAGTCTTCAAGAACAAGGTTGGCAAGAGTAAGATAGCTTGGGTAAGCATAAAGTAGGAAGAAAATTCATCACCAGGTATGTATGGCTAATTTTGATTCTTGTGAAATCGCCTATATGTGTGAAAATTGCTTGGTTAATGTTAATTTGACAAATTGTGTGAAATTCTCAAAGTTGTTGTTGAAATATGAGTGATGTGGTATAGAATATGAACCGAAAGTTAAATGAGAGTTGAATTGGGTAAAGAATTGTGAATAATACTTATGATGGCCTATATGGCACTTTGTGGAAAGGAAACGAAACACTCGAGAATTGGTTTATTGTGGAAAGAGATGAAACACTTGAATTGTGGAAAATTGTTGAACATACTTGTGTGAATATTCTTGATTATGGAAATATTGTAACTTGGTTGTGATATTGGCTTGATAAGTAATTGAGAACATGAAACAATGTGCAAGTTGCTTATTTGAACTTGTTGAAATTGTGTGTAGTACCTTATCTGCGCTGTTTGAAATTGTTGTGTTTTCAACTGTAAGGCGGGGTCGTGTTGCGCGCCGCAACGTGGGGAAATAAGGTGTGGGTTGGGGTGATAAGGGTCGCCGAGGTAATAAGGGTGGTCAGGGGCAATAAGGATGGAAAGCGATCAAAATCGCTATTGAAAATTGATACAAAAATCAATAATGTGAAATTGTGAAAGGAGACAGCAGGAGAGTTTGCAACCTGTGGGGCACTGATTGCCCCTTTGTTTGACTACTTGTGCTTTACGTGATTGATTGGTTATTGTTTAATTGGTTGATTGTAGAAAGTGCTTTGTGTTGAGAATTATTTGAAATAAGGAAAAATGTGGAAACATGGTTAGCTGGCTTAATTAATTGTTGATGTAATTCAATGGCTTGAGTTTACTTGGGACAAAGTTTGTCCATACATACCAATACAATTCAAGTGTACTGACGTCCCTTTTGCCGGGGACGCTACATTCGTGTTATGATTGTAGGTGGATCAGGTAGCAGGCACTTCAGCTCATCGGCAGTAGTATCCTTCTCCTTCCACTGCCCGTTTTGGTGAGCCCCTTTCTTCCTTGGGGCCCTGTGTGGTTCATGCCACCTTTGTTAAGATTTCATTTTGGTTTTGTAAGGTATAGCAGGAGCCTTGTTACCGGCAAGTATTTTATTCCCCTTTTTTTTGTATCCTAGAGGCTCTGTAGACATGTAAACTGTGGGACTCCAGTATTATGTATACATTATGTTATGTCGGGCGTTGTAAAAACTGCAAACTTGTTAATAAATCACTTGTATGGTTTTAATTGTTTAATGTGAAATCATTCATGGTTAGTAAGATATTTGGTTAATGAGAAACAATCAACACAGGGTTAACGCGTGGGAATGAAAGGCACCCAGGTCCGCTTGACTGGGGCAACTCGGTCAGGCGCCGGTCATGTCCCTCGATTTGGGGCGTGACAAACTTGGTATCAGAGCCTAAGGTTTTAAAGTGTCCTAGGATGTCTCGGAGCCGTGTCTAGTAGTGCCCTTCTTATATGTGTGTTGTCGACCACATCATATAAGTAGGGGGCTGCACGGACATTTAGGAATATTACCCTTCTTCAACACTCCAAATCGTGCGATAAAGCTTGACTATAAGATTGTTTTGTAACCCGTGCGTTGAGATTCAAGATAAGTTTAAATGCTCTTTCGTCTATTTCATGTAGTGTTGTCATATGTCATGACCAATGGGAAAAGACATGGGTGTTATGGAGATTGCACATGTATCTTGTTGAATAAACTGTATGAATATATATAGTATAAGTACATAGTACTACAAGTATACTTTATTTGGGGAAAGGATTAGAAGTGATTACCCGCACGAAGAGGCATTGATTTGATGATTGATATGTAAGCTTAAATAGCACGCGTGGTTAGTGCAAGAAGTATATAATTGATTGTAAGGTGTGAAAGAATATTGGTTATATAAGCACGTGATATATGAGAGAAAGACTATGAGATTAATGGTGAGAGTGTAAGTGTCTCACAGGAGGTAAAAAGTTACGAAATGAGACTCAATTGGACCCTAGCCGAGAAGACCCTTGCCTCACGAACTTTATAAGGACCTAGAAATGTACATAAAGGATATACGTGGGGACTTGGAATCCCATACCTGCGTGGCTCGAATAGGAGAAGGGAACTTATGAGATCATTACTATGGTGACTTAAACTTTCCTAATAGTCGAGTATACATATAAGAGGGATAGATATATGAGGCATTTGTCCCTAAAGTTTCTAAACTCAAGACTTGTGTCGAGATCCAGGACATTTTCCCCATGTGGGAGAGGGAGGACCATCGTGAGGCCACTTAAATACAATGAAACAATAGCGAGACCATGTAGCTATGATATTTGAATATTTTGGTGAAGACATGTATGGTCTAGAAAAGAGATTAAGGAATGTAAATTCTTCACGCATGGCAATGTGACTGATAGGGTCAACGATTCTAGAAAATAAGAGTATGTTTGTAAAGAGACATTTACTTGTCATAAGGTCGGGAGAAATGGGACCCAAGGAGATACCATATGTCAAATGTGAAAGATTGTGAGTTCCTAGAATGGGCTAATCATAGATTTGTGATTTAAACAAAGTTTCGGGATACTAAGAAAGCCAAAACGAGTGGGAGAAATGAATGTGTTGCCACGACAACCCAAGATGGTAATTGGGGCTTGATAGAGAGCCTCTAAAGAGCCTTACAAATAGATAAGTGTTAAATGATGTTCAGACGAACACTCCTTGCTACATATGTCCCAATAAGAGTTAAGAGGTGAGCCGGATGGAATACCTAAGGTAAGAGACCACGTAATATATGGAAGAGTGCGTGGCTATTCACTAACTAGGAAGAATGAGGTGAGAAGAAATGGGGAGAAAACCTTTAAATTGAGATGGTCATGGTTATTTAAAACAATTTGTTTGCATCAGAATGGTGGACTCACTTAGGGCACAAATGTTAATAAAAGTTATAAGGGATTAACCGCAATTCAACCGACATGGGTGACACTGAATATCGACTAAAGGGGTCTAGAGATAGTTCATGTCTACACACAATGGGAAGCGAGGTTATCGTTGGTGAGGTTGTGGTACTGTAAAATGATTAAACAAGACATAATGATTTTTCAAGTTCACAGGAGGCGGACAAATGTGTGGAACAAGAAAGCTATTAATTATGCACTATCCGCAAATCAAGATGGGAATGAAAGGTTCAGAATAGATTGAAAGAGGATGAACACTCGTGACGGACTAGACGTGCTTAGCATGATAACTCTTAAGCCGCAATCTCAGGGAACTTCATTGATAACTATAACATGGGGAATGAGGCGAGTTACTCGTCGGAGATAGAATTAGGGGGACTAAGCCTTACACTTAAGAGTAAAACCAAAAGTTGTTGTTGAAGGATTGAGGAGGATTTAAAGTTTCAGAGAATACCCTTCTCGGGATAGTGACCCTTCCTAAGTCATATGCATATAAAGGTTGTTGATATACGTTTGAGAGGTGTTTAACCGTAAGGAGGGATGCTAGGAATTTTCACAGCGGAAGTAGTGCAATTTCTTAAATTCTATAATGCACATATGGGGAGAAGAGGTTGGTTAAGAAAAGTTATAGCACAATGTTACCTTACCTTCGATGCAATGGCGTGCAAGTTAGTGTTATTCAGGGTACGTGTGCAAATTAGCCAGTGCTATTCATTTGAGACAGGAGGTCATATGAGAAAACTCATTCAACAATGCCTTTGGTTAAGAATTATGAAGAGTTAGTAGCAATTGTTCACATGGGATCGTAACCACATCAAGGAAATTATAGTGGAACTCAATTCGAGGAAGGTCTTATGTAAGAGGAATATAATAAAGATGTTCCACTAATGATGTAAAGTGTTAAGGTGATAGTTATGCCTCCAGGGTTGGTTTGGGATGTGTATTGATGCAGCACGGGAAAGTCATATCTTACGCTTCCAGGCAACTCAAGAATCACGAGAAGAATTATCCGACGCATGATTTGGAGCTTGCAACTGTTGTGTTTGCTTTGAAAATATGGCGGCACTATCTTTATGAAGTTCATGTAGATGTGTTTTCAGACCACAAGAGCCTCCAATATTTGTTCAAGCAGAAGGAGCTAAGTCTGAGACAGCGGCGGTGGTTAGAATTAGTCAAGGACTATGATATGGACATATTGTACCATCCAGGGAAGGCAAATGTGGTAGCCGACGCTCTTAGTCGAAAATCCATGAGTAGTTTGGCTCATTTGGGTGTGGATCAGAGACACCTGGCTCGAGAGGTTTACCAATTAGCCAGTTTGGGGGTTCGTAGCTCGGCGTCAGACGAGAGGGATATTTTGGTGCATAATGGAGTAGAATCATCATTGGTCGCGGAAATCAAGGAAAAACAGTTCATGGATCCAGCATTGGTTCGGGTAAAGGAAGCAGTCATGAATAACAAGACCTCAGCATTTGTACTCAGCGGCGAAGATGGTGTATTGCGGTGTCAAGATAGGCTATGTGTTCCGGATGTGGACGAGCTTCGGGAAAGGGTAATGGCAGAGGCTCATATTTCCAGGTATTCGGTACACCCAGGTTCCACGAAAATGTATCATGACCTTAAGGAGATTTATTGGTGGAACGGTATGAAGAGGGATGTAGCAAGCTTTGTAACTAAATGTCCGAACTGTCAACAAGTGAAGGCCGAGCATCAACGGCCTGGTGGATTAACTCAGCTTATAGAAATACCAAGGTGGAAATGGGAGATGATCAGTATAGATTTCATGGTAGGGTTACCTCGCACTCAGCGTAAGTTCGATTCAATATGGGTGATAGTAGATCGACTCACCAAATCAGCTCACTTCCTGCTTGTCAAGTCCACTGATACTGCGGAGCAATATGCAAGATTGTACATCAAGGAGATAGTAAGGCTTCATGGCACTCCACTTTCTATCATCTCGGATCGCGGGGCTCAGTTCACAGCTAACTTTTGGAAGAAGTTTCAACAAGGTTTGGGAACTCAGGTGAATCTCAGCACAGCTTTCCATCCACAGACCGATGGTCAGGCCGAACGGACTATTTAGACGCTTGAAGATATGTTGCGGGCTTGTGTCTTAGATTTTAAAGGTAATTGAGATGAACACTTGCCACTGATAGAATTTGCTTACAATAACAGCTATCATGCTAGCATTCAAATGGCCCCGTTTGAGGCATTGTACGGGAGAAGATGTAGGTCGCCAATCGGGTGGTTTGAGGTAGGTGAAGCGGAATTGCTAGGGCCGGATATGGTGTACGAAGCTATGGAAAAGGTCAAGGTTATTCAGGAGAGAATGAAAACAGCACAGAGTCGTCAAAAGTCCTATGCAGACGTTCGTCGAAGGGATCTGGAGTTTCAAGTCGATGATTGGGTGTTCTTGAGGCTATCTCCTATAAAGGGAGTCATGCGATTCGGAAAGAAAGGGAAATTGAGTCCTAGGTATGTCGGGCCATATCGGATCGTTCAAAGGATTGGTCAAGTTGCTTATCGGCTAGAGTTGCCTCCTGAGATGTCATCAGTGCATCCGGTATTCCATGTGTCCATGTTGAAGAAAGTGATTGGAGATCCATCCACCATCATGCCAGTCGAAGCTATAGAGGTTAATGAAGATTTGTCATATGAAGAAGTTCCGGTTGCCATTCTTGATAGGCAAGTCCGTAAGTTGAGAAATAAGGAAGTTGCCTCTGTTAAAGTATTGTGGCGAAGTCAACAAGTTGAGGAGGCCACATGGGAAGCGGAAAAAGATATGAAGGAAAAGTACCCCCATTTGTTTGATCAAACCTAGAAGAAATTAGGTAACCTTTCTACTCCTAGTAACTGTCATCTTGTCTAAGTCGTTTCTCTCTTAGTGTTAGTAAAGTCTCCTTCATTTTGTAATGAATTTAATGTGTTGTCACATTGGGTCATTTGAGCCTTTCTTGATAAATGGAAGCCTTAGAAAGATTCGCGTGTTAAATAAACAACTAATAGTAAGTATAGATTGGTAATAGTTTGTTAAGTGTACATGGTGTGTTAAATTGGGTAAATAAGGTAATAATTCATTGAAGTGACTAGTTTATGTGCAATTGTAACAATGTGATAGAATATGTGCATTCGTTGAGGTAAGAAAGTGTATACCAGTTGTGGAAAGTGTTGTAGTTGTATATTGTTGTTTGGTAATGTGTTTCGGGGGCCCTCTGACAGGTGGATATGTCCATAATACAAAGGAAACTCTGGCGAAATTTTTCTAAAATATAAGAGTTAGTCAAAATTTTGATAGCTTGCATATCATGTCTTTCAAAACCAATTTATTTCAAAATCCTCATTCGAGGACGAATGATCTTAAGGGGGGGAGGATGTAAGGCCCCGTAAAATTTTTGTGCATAAAACCTAGTAGCTGTGGTGTCATGGTCCGAATAATGTGTTAGGAATGCGTAGAATTCTTCGCGGCTCGCAAGCTCGCCGCGGTTCGGACCCTTGGTAGTGATTTAAGTTTCAAAATGTAGAGAATTAATTTTTCCGAAAAGTGTCAAATATGCGGTCAAGAATGCGACCGCAAACCTGATATGCGGACCGCATTCTTGCCGCAAAACGTTCCAGAGAGTTTCCCAAAATCGTGTCAATAATGCGGTCGAAATTGCGATCACATAGTGAATCTGCGGTCCACTTTGCGACCGCAGATCAGGAATGCGGACCGCATAATGGCCGCATTCCGTAACAGAGCTGGAGTAATTTTTGAGGCCATTCTACGGTCACTATGCGGACCGCATGTTGATTCTGCGGTCGCAAAGTGCACCGCAGATCTGCCCCGGCCCAGATTTTTGTAACATTTTGACCCGATCTCTTCTTTAATATAACACCTTTCTTCTTCATTTTATCATATCATCTTACCAAAATTAGAGAGAGAAGAGAGGGTTTTTAGAGAGAGAAATCTTTCATCTTCAAAGATTGTTCCAACCACTTCATTCCAAGGGATCCTGGGGCAAGGATTCAACTTCCCCAATCTTTTCAAGGTAAAAACCCTAATCATTTTCTTTGATTTTCAGTTTTAAATTGGGTAAAGAGAGGTTTGCATATAATAGCTTTTGAAAATAAAATTTTCACACTCATGCATGATTATTGAACTTGATTTCTAGTAAAAAGAAGTGAGTAGAAGTAAGAGTCTTCAAGAACAAGGTTGGCAAGAGTAAGATAGCTTGGGTAAGCATAAAGTAGGAAGAAAATTCATCACCAGGTATGTATGGCTAATTTTGATTCTTGTGAAATCGCCTATATGTGTGAAAATTGCTTGGTTAATGTTAATTTGACAAATTGTGTGAAATTCTCAAAGTTGTTGTTGAAATATGAGTGATGTGGTATAGAATATGAACCGAAAGTTAAATGAGAGTTGAATTGGGTAAAGAATTGTGAATAATACTTATGATGGCCTATATGGCACTTTGTGGAAAGGAAACGAAACACTCGAGAATTGGTTTATTGTGGAAAGAGATGAAACACTTGAATTGTGGAAAATTGTTGAACATACTTGTGTGAATATTCTTGATTATGGAAATATTGTAACTTGGTTGTGATATTGGCTTGATAAGTAATTGAGAACATGAAACAATGTGCAAGTTGCTTATTTGAACTTGTTAAAATTGTGTGTAGTACCTTATCTGCTGTTTGAAATTGTTGTGTTTTAACTGTAAGGCGGGGTCGTGTTGCACGCCGCAACGTGGGGAAATAAGGTGTGGGTTGGGGTGATAAGGGTGGCCGAGGTAATAAGGGTGGTCAGGGGCAATAAGGATGGAAAGCGATCAAAATCGCTATTGAAAATTGATACAAAAATCAATAATGTGAAATTGTGAAAGGAGACAGCAGGAGAGTTTGCAACCTGTGGGGCACCGATTGCCCCTTTGTTTGACTACTTGTGCTTTACGTGATTGATTGGTTATTGTTAAATTGGTTGATTGTAGAAAGTGCTTTGTGTTGAGAATTATTTGAAATAAGGAAAAATGTGGAAACATGGTTAGCTGGCTTAATTAATTGTTGATGTAATTCAATGGCTTGAGTTTACTTGGGACAAAGTTTGTCCATACATACCAGTACAATTCAAGTGTACTAACGTCCCTTTTGCCGGGGACGCTACATTCGTGTTATGATTGTAGGTGGATCGGTAGCAGGCACTTCAGCTCATCGGCAGTAGTATCCTTCTCCTTCCACTGCCCGTTTTGGTGAGCCCCTTTCTTCCTTAGGGCCCTGTGTGGTTCATGCCACCTTTGTTAAGATTTCATTTTGGTTTTGTAAGGTATAGCCGGAGCCTTGTTACCGGCAAGTATTGTTTCCCCTTTTTTTTGTATCCTAGAGGCTCTGTAGACATGTAAACTGTGGGACTCCAGTATTATGTATACATTATGTTATGTCGGGCGTTGTAAAAACTGCAAACTTGTTAATAAATCACTTGTATGGTTTTAATTGTTTAATGTGAAATCATTCATGGTTAGTAAGATATTTGGTTAATGAGAAACAATCAACACGGGGGTAACGCGTGGGAATGAAAGGCACCCAGGTCCGCTTGACTGGGGCAACCCGGTCAGGCGCCGGTCATGTCCCTCGATTTGGGGCGTGACATATACACGTCAGGATCACACTAGATGGTTCATCTGGGATGATCTAGCTCAATCATTTGCCAACCACTTCCAGTACAACTTGGAGATAATTCCTGACAGGCTGTCGCTTACCAAGATGGAAAAGAAACCCAGGGAAAGTTTTCAGGAGTATGACTTCAGATGGCTACGGGAGTGGGTAGTGACATATCCTTTTAAGAGGTGGCTAACGCAGCCCAAAGAGTTGAGATGGCCCTTACTCGGGGAGGTGTTCATACTTCAGACAAGAGGCCTCGTCATTCTGGCAGATTCAGTGGTGCCTCATCTGGAGGTAGGGATTCTTATGATAAGGGCCAGTCTTCCAGGCCTTTTCACTCAGCTCTCCAGGCTTCACAGGGTGGTCCGGGTGATTGTAGTTTTCGTGAGCAGTATGCAGATCAGCAGCCAATTAGTGCTCAGCCTCTTTAGAGTGTTCGTGGAGGTCATCCAGGCCGTCAAGGTCAGCAGTCGTAACAGCCGAGGTATTGTTATGGTTGTGGTGACCCCGATCACCTTATCAGGTTTTGCGCTCGAGCATCTGGCAACTCTCAACAGCAGGGTCCTCTTCCCATGATTCAGGCCCCAACTGATCCACAACCTGCCCAGTCATCCAGGGGCGGGGGTAGGGATCGTAGAGGTGGAGGTCGAGACTGTAGAGGTGGAGGCCGTCCCGCCAAAGGTAGTGGTCAGCCGGTGGATGACCATCCCAGAGACATAGTTCAGGGAGGGGTGATGATCTTCGATTTTATGCTTTGCCAGCCAGGACAGAGGCAGAGGCGTTAGATGCTGTGATCACAGGTACCATTCTGGTTTGCGATAGAGATGCTTCAGTACCATTTGACTCTGGGTCTACATATTCATATGTGTCTTCCTACATTGTACCATGCCTGGCCATGCCTAGCTATGCCCTGGACATTTTTGTTATGTGTCTACGCTAGTGGGTGACTCCATATTAGTCGACAGGGTGCATCGTTCGTGCATGGTTGTGTTTGAGGGTCTTGAGACCCATGTTGATTTATTACTGTTAGATATTGTGGACTTTGATGTTATATTGGGGATGGATTGGTTGTCCCTGTATCATGCTATCCAAGATTTACATGCCGATACCGTGACCTTGGCTTAGCCAAAATTACCCCGACTAGAGTGGAAAAGGACCCCAGGTCACGCCACCCACAATATCATTTCATAAGTTAAGGCTCAACGCATGGTCGAGAAGGGGTGTTTAGCTAATTTGGCATATGTTCGCGACTCTAGTGTAGAGGTTCCTTCTATTGACTCGGTTCCTATTGTGTGGGAGTTTCCCAAGGATTTTCCTTCAGACCTACTGGGTATGCCACCCGACAGGGATATTGACTTCTGTATCTATCTCGCACCGGGACCTCAGCCGATTTCTATTCTGCCGTATCGTATGACCCCGCTGCAAGACTTGCTAGAGAAGGGCTTTATCAGGCCTAGTGTTTCTCCTTGGGGTGCGCCGGTGTTATTTGTAAAAAAGAAGGATGGTTCGATGCAGATATGTATTGATTACCTGCAAATAAACAAAGTGACAATAAAAAATAAGTATCCACTACCGAGGATTGATAATTTGTTTCACCAGCTCCAGGGAGCAAGAGTGTTCTCAAAGATAGACTTGAGGTCTAGCTACCATCAGCTGAAAATTAAGGCGTCTAATATTCCTAAAATAGCTTTTCGCACTCGGTATGGGCACTACAAGTTCTTAGTCATGCCTTTCGGGTTGACCAATGCCCTAGCAGCATTCATAGAGTTGATCAACCGAGTGTTCAAGCCTTATCTAGATTTGTTCGTGATAGTCTTTATAGACAACATCCGGGTGTACTCCCGCAGCTAGGAAGAGCACGAGCAGCACCTCAGAGTGGTTCTTCAGACTCTAAAGGATAATCTACTTTATGCCAAGTTTTCAAAATGCAAGTTCTGGTTGAGTTCGGTTGCATTTCTAGGTCATATTATATCAGTAAAAGGTATTCAGGTGGACCCAAAGAAGTTTGAGGTAGTCAAGAATTGGCCTCGACAAGCTTTAGTGATCGAGATTCGAAGTTTCTTGGAGTTAGCAGGTTACAACCATCAGTTTGTATAGGGGTTCTCTTCTATTGCAGCTCCGATAACCAGGTTGACCCAGAAGGGTGCCCAGTTCAAGCGGTCAGATAAGTATGAGGCGAGCTTTCAGAAACTCAAGACAACTCTGACTACGGCACCAATGTTAATTTTGCCCACGGGTTCAGGGCCTTACACTGTCTATTGTGATGCTTCCCGTACTAGGCTTGGAGGAGTATTGATGCATGATGGAAAGGTTATTGCATATGCTTCGAGACAGTTGAAAATCCAAAAGAAGAATTATCCGATTCATGACCTAGAGTTGGCAGCGGTTGTTCATGCCTTGAAAATTTGGAGGCATTATCTATACCCCAATATTACATCAAAATCCACCATGTCCAAAAACAACAGATCAACATGGGTCTCAAGACCCCCAAAGATAACTACGCACGAGCGATGTACCTGGTCGACCATAATGGAGTCGCCCACTGGTGTAGACACATAAACTGGAATATCCAGAGCACAGCTAGGTATGGCCAAATATGGTGCAAAGTAGGAAGACAGATATGAATATGTAGACCCAGGGTCAAATAATACGGAAGCACCTCTGCCACAAACAATAATGATACCTGTGATCACAGCATCTGATGCCTCCGCCTCTGGCCTGGCTGGCAAAGCATAGAATCGGGGATCAGCACCTCCCCTCTGAGCTACATCCCTAGGACGGTCATCAACTGGCTGTCCTCTGCCTCTGGCTGGACGGTCTCCACCTCTACGGTCTCGACCTCTACCTCTATGATGTCTACCCCCGCCGCTGGCTGGCTGGGCAGGCTGAGGGTCAGCTGGGGCCTGAATCATGGGACGAGGGCCTTGCTGCTAAGTGTTGCACGTCACTCGAGGGTAGAATCTGACAAGATGACCTGGGTCACCACAACCGTAGCAACTCTTAGGCTGATGGGGCCGCTGGCCCTGACTACCTGAATTGCCTCCGCGAACACTCTGAATAGGCTGGGCACTAATAGGAGACTGATATGAATATTGCTCACGAAATCCACGATCGCCTGGTCCACCCTGAAGCCTGAAGTGCGGAATGGAAAGGCATGGAAGACTGGCCCCTATCAAAAGATTCCCTGCCACCAGAAGAAGAACCACTAAACCTGCTTGAATGACGAGCCCTCTTGTCTGAAGAATAACCACCTCCCCGAGCAAGAGCTATCTCCACTCTACGTACTGCATGACGTGCCAAATCAACAAATCTCGTCTCATACTGGGTGACAGTCATAGTGCCCTACTGGAGGCGCTCAAACTGCCTCCGAAGTGCATCCCACTGAGTAACAGGGAGAAACTCCTCCAGAAATAACTCTGGAAACCGATCCTCCGATGTGGCACCACTAAAGGTAGTGGTAAACAGCTTGGAGAACCGATCAAGTCTCCATAAAGAATCAGAAGTCATGGCCACTCCATCTCCGGCCTGAGCGGTGGTACCTAACTGAGTGGCCACAGCTGGCTGAACCACTGGTGCCTGAAGCTGAGGAGCTACGGGCTCTAGAGTACGAGAAACAGGAGTCTGGGCCCCTCCTCCAGCCTGAGAAGTGGCTGGTGCAACTGGTAATAAACCTGCTCTGGCAACGCTGTCCATAAAACCCGCTATCCTAACCAAAGCCTCCCGAAGATCCGGGGTAAATAAGGCCTCTCCTGGGACCTGAGTTGGGCCCACTGGAGCTGCTGGGACTGGAACCTCCTCGCCATTCTCAATATGAGGCTCCACCTATGGAATGGTTGTCGGGGGCTGAGCTCTACCCCTACCACAGCCTCCAATACGGCCTCGGCCCCTGCCCCTCATAGGAGCTGCCTGGGGTTCGGGCTGCTGGTCAGCAGACGAAGAAGCGCATGTCCTCACCATCTGTGAAAGGACAGAGTATAAGTTCAATTAGTATTTTGAAGGACAAATCGCATGACAAGAAGGAACAAATGAGAGACTCTTTCCTAACTCAATAGACTCTTGAGGACAAGTACAGACGTCTCCGTACCTACCTCTCAAACTCTACTAAGCTTGTTCGTGAGTGGTGAGACCTATGTAACCTAGAGCTCCGATACCAACTTGTCACGACCCGGATTTTCCCCCAACATCGGGATCGTGATGGCGCCTACTCGTGGTAGCTAGGCAAGCCTCTTTATTCACACTATCTTGTTTTTAACAATATTTCATATTCAATTTAACAATCAAAACCATAACCTTAATTAAACAAGTGCAGAAGACTTTATAAAAATAGTAATAAGCAGTTTCAAGGTAAAATAATACTGAAATCCCCTACCCAAGACGTGGAGTCACCAACTCACGAACAACTACATGAATACTACAAATAAAGGTCTGAAAGAAATATAACATAATCTGTTTGTCTCGGAACAAGGAGACTACAGCTAATGGCATAAATAAAAGGAAGAGACGCCGGGCCTGCGGACGCCTGCAAGCTACCTCGGTCTCAAATATGATCAACTCCCACGCAAAAGGTCTACTGATGCTGCTCCTGATCGAAACCTGGACCTGTGCAAAAATGCACAGAAGTGCAGTATCAGCACAACCGGCCCCATGTGCTGGTAAGTGCCTGGCCTATCACGGCGATGTAGTGACAAGCCTAGGACCAGGCACCCACATAACCCGTGCAGTTCTATATATATATATACCACAAGATAACGAGAAATAACCAAGTAATAACGCAATAAGGAATATCTCAAAAGAACTCAACAATTAACAACGGTTAATAAGTCCACAAGGAAAACAAAGTATAATGGAAAAAACAAGTAATATCAAGTCAAGGAATGGCAAGTAGTTGCACGGCATCACCCTTCGTGCTTTTACTCTCATCCTTAACAAATAAGCAAATAAAGTGCGCGGCATCACCCTTCGTGCTTTTACTCTCATCCTCACATCCATGGTACGGCATTAACCTTCGTGCATAATCAATATCAAGGCACGACATTAACCTTCGTGCATAATCAATAACAAGGCACGACATTAACCTTCGTGCACAAACAATAAATCAAGGCACGACATCACCCTTCGTGCATTATCACTCTTCGTCACCCAAATAACAATCAAAGTTAAGGGCACAGAATGAAAATAACAAATCATGAACAGTCCCGGCAAGGGACACAGTAATCATCACAACAAAGTCCCAGCAAGGGTAATCAATATCTCACTTCACAACAAGTCCTGGCAAGGGAGAACAATAGAAATTCTACAACCCGGCAAGGGTTCAACAATTTATCTTCAAATATGTTTCACAACAAGTATAAACAATGACTCACGGTCATGCTAGACGCCAGTGTATGGATGCTCGTCACCACAGCCCATACACCGCAGTCGATCACATAGCACATAGCACATAATCCTATTCCCTCAAGCTAGGATAGAACAAACACTTACCTCTAGCCTTGATGTCCAATTTATGCTTCAATTATAGCTTCTTCCCCGAATTTCCGCTTTCAACTAGCTCGAATATAATCACAATTGATTCCATTATATTAATAATCACTAATTAACTTGGTTTGAATGCTTAAAAATGGTTTTCTCAAAGTTTGCCCCAAAATTTCCCAAAACGCCCCTGGCCCCACGTGGTTGGAACTCGGGGTTCGGACAAAAATCCGGTTAACCATTCCCCCACGAGTTCAATTATATGATTTGTTTCAAGATCGGACCTCAATTCGAGGTCCAATTGCCCAATTAATGAAAAACCTAGGTTCTACCCAAAAACATGGATTTCTACCATGAAAACCTTTGATTCTTATTGAAAAACATGATTAATGTTGTTAGGAATTGAAATAATTAAGTAAAAAGTGACTTACAATTGCTTTGGAGTGAATTTGGCCTTGAGAGCTCGTGTGTGGTGCGAGGGTTTTTGAAAAAGTGAAGAATGAACTGAAAAATTCGTTTAAGTATAGAATTACGCAGTTACGGATATCGCAATTGCGAACATGTGTTCGAAATTGCGAGTGCTACAGGTTTGGGGCCTGCTGTCCTCGCATTTGTGAGAGAAAGTTCACATTTGCGAACTCTGGCCCAGGTCTGCCAGTCTCGCATTTGCGAGATTTCCTTTGCATTTGCGAAGGTGAGCCTACTTGCCCAGGATCGCATTTGCGACCCTTTGTTCGCATTTGCGAACACTAGCCATATGAGGCCTTTTCGCATTTGAGAACTTGGCTTGTTTCTGGCAGACATCGCATTTGCGATCATCGGTTCGCATTTGCGAACCCAGCCTTGACCTGTCTTCTTCGCATTTGCGAGGATTTGTTCGCAAATGCGAAGCCAACAGCTGGGTGAAAAACCAGCAGTGCAAAAATTCAGAAATTGATCCAACGGCCTATCAAATCTTTACCCGAGCCCCCCGGGCTCCCAACCAAACATGTACACAACATCAAAAACACATTACGAACTTGTTCGTGCGATCACATCGCCAATATAACATCGTTCTCATCAATTCAAGCCTCAAGTTCATGATTTTCATACTTTTGGGTTTCAAACTTTTCAAACTTGGAACTCAAGGTCCAAAACATATCAAACGACATCCGAATGTCACCAAACTTTGCAGAAAGCACATATATAATATTTAAGACTTGTACCGAGCGTCGGAACCAAAATACGAGCCCGATACCATGGTCATTTAATTCATTTTCCTTTAATAATTACAGCAAGAACAATTTCACAGAAAAATTCATAACTTAGGCTCTAGGCCTCAGAATTCGACTCCGGACGCATGTCCAAGTCCCATATTTTTCTACGGACCTTCCGGAACCGTCCAATCTCGGGTCCAGGCCCGTTTACCTAAAATGTTGACCGAAGTCAACTATATCAATATTAAAATCATTTTCTCCAAATTTTTCATAGAATTCATATTTTCTATCACAAAATCCTTTCGGCTACATGCCCGGATCGCGCACGTAAATCTAGGCAACATAGAATGAGGTTTTCAAGGCCTCGGAAGTGTAGAAAAAAATGAGGAAAATGAGTGATGACCCCATTGGGTCGTCACATAGTGTAGAGGGAGTGTAAATATGGATATAATCGTCCCTAGACTTAAGTTATAAAAAGGACAATACACGAACCTAATTCACTTAGGAAACTAGTATAACATATGAATCAGTAATCAACTAATCTCGTTCAATTAAGAGTATGATAATTAGAAATGAATAATCGAGTTACATCATGTTTTGTAATTTAAACTAGCTTAATAACAAATTAGAATAGTATAAGTTAGAATCAGTAATTAATAAGAATTCAAATCTGCACTGTTAAGTATCATATCACTATTTAAAGTAGCTGAAATAGTAGTTTACTGTTTAAGTTTTATTAATAATTAGTAATTAGAATTCAGAATTAATATTGATAAATATGTACTCCAGTTCCTTATGAAATAAAAATGTCATTTGTTGATTTATTCTATTGATTAATGAATATTTGTATGATTGTTATGAAATTTCAATTTTGTTTTATATTCTTCTCATCTAATTTGGGCTTAATCGACAGCATGGGCCCAGATCCAACTAAATCTATTACTGGGCCACTGAACAATGACATATACATATGCTGGGTTTCTGAAGCCCAGTTGTATAAACTAGATTGTTTAGACAATCCACAAAGTCCATGCCTGGAAATGGAATATTGGGCATGGATGTAATTTCTAAAAAATACAAAAATAGTAATATAATTAGGAGAAAAACCAAAAAATAGACAATATAGTACTTGATAGGACTGAACTTCTAAAATAACGGGATGAGCCTCGTATGAAAGAAAAATACGCGGGGCCCCCATATAAATATTAATAAATTATAGACTCGGGGAGACAGTTTAGCGAATTTTACAGTCTTTCCTAAAAAGATAATAAGCCGTAGTCGTCATAGGCACGATTTAAAATATACATTCCTTAATACGAGTGAACATTTATGTGACTAAAATCTTAAATCCCGGCGAAGCTGAAACGTATTAAAGTCACAGGCGTACTGGTTGCGGTGTGACTCGATGCATTTTTGTGATGTCGCATGTCATTAAAATAACAAAACGAGACATTCACATTCTGTAAAAGCATATAACGAAATCAAATTAGTCAAAAATGACAGTTGAGCTACCGTGCTAAAACCACGGAATTCGGAAGTGCCTAACACCTTCTCCCGGGTTAACAGAATTCCTTATCCGGATTTCTAGTTTCGTGAACTGTTTAAATAGATTCAATTTCCTCGGATTCGGGATTAACCGAACAACTTGGGACACCATTATCTTCCCAAGTGGTGACTCTGAAACTCTAAATAAAATCTCGTTCCGATTGTTCTTAAAGTGGAAAAACTCCTTCCTCGTCGTTATTATTATACCCTTTCCTGGGGTGTATTAGTAATCAAATGAGGTATACCTTATTGCTTTCGAAAAAAGAGGTAGTAAAAAGGGAGGTGTGACAGCTATCACCAGCTGAAGATTAGAGATTCTGATATTATGAAGACATCCTTCGGGATGAGGTATGGGCACTATGAGTTTCTGGTGATGCCTTTTGGGCTAACCAATGCCCCAGTTGCGTTCATGCATCTGATGAACAATGTATTCCCTCCATATTTGGACTCCTTCGTGATTGTGTTCATAGATGATATCTTGGTGTACTCCCGTAGCCAGGAGGAGCATGCCCAGCATCTTAGAGTTGTATTACAGAGGTTACGGGAGGAGAAGTTTTGTGCCAAGTTCTCCAAGTGTGAGTTCTGACTCGAGTCCGTGGCATTCTTGGGGCACCTGGTGTCCAGTGATAGCATTCAGGTGGATCCGAAGAAGATAGAGGCAGTGCAGAGTTGACCTAGACCGACCCCAGCTACTGAGATTCTTAGTTTCCAGGGATTGGTAGGGTATTATCACCGATTTGTTCAGGGATTCTCTTTTATTGCTTCACCCTTGACTAGATTGACTCAGAAGGGTGCTCCTTTTGTGTGGTCCGATGAGTGTGAGGAGAGCTTTCAGAAGCACAAGACAGCATTAACCATGACACCAATCTTGATATTGTCGTCAACTTCAGATTCTTACACTGTGTATTGTGATGCCTAGAGAGTTGGAATTGGTTATGTGTTGATGCAGGAGGGTTGAGTTATTGTTTATACTTCTCGCCAGTTGAAGCCCCATGAGAAGAACTACCTTGTACATAATTTGGACCTAGCAGCCATAGTTCACGCTCTGAAGATTTGGAGACATTACCTATATGGTGTTTCTTGTGAGGTGTATACCGATCATCGCAGCCTTCAGTATCTGTTTAATCAGAAGGAATTTAATTTGAGACAGCAGAGGTGGTTGGAGTTGCTTAAGGACTATGACATCACTATATTGTATCATCTAAGGAAGGCCAATGTTGTGGCTGATGCTTTGAGTCGAAAGGCAGTCAGTATGGGCATCTTAGCTTATATTCTAGTTGGGGAGAGGCCCTTTGATTATGACGTTCAAGCTTTGGCCAACTAGCTAGTGGGATTGGATATATCTGAGCCGAGTCGAGTGTTGGCTTGTGTTGTTTCTCAGTCTTCTTTATATGATCGTATCAGAGAGCGTCAGTATGATGATCCCCATTTGCTTGTCCTTAAGGATAGAGTTGTACACGATGATGCCAGAGATGTGACTATTGATAGTGATGGTGTTCTGAGGATGCAGGGCCGTATCTGTGTGCCCAATGTAGATGGTCTTCGACAGTTGATATTAGAAGAGGCTCACAGCTCGCGGTACTCTATTCATTCGGGTGCTGCGAAGATGTACCAGGACTTGAGGCAGCATTACTGGTGGAGGAAGATAAAGAAGGATATTGTTAGTCATGTGGCCAGATGTCTCAACTGCCAGCAGGTCAAGTATGAGCATCAGAGACCAGACGGTGTTCTTCAGCGTATGGTTATTCCTGAGTGGAAATGGGAGCGAATTACCATGGATTTTGTGACCCGATTCCCTCGGACTTCGAGGAGGTTTGATTCAGTATAGGTGATTGTTGATCGGCTAACCAAACCCGCACACTTCATTCCAGTATGTACTACTTACTCATCGGAGCAGTTAGCAGTGATCTTTATTCAGGAGATTGTCAGATTGCATGGGGTCCCAGTGTCTATCATATCAGATAGAGATACTCAGTTCACTTCTTAGTTTTGGAGGGCATTTTAGAAGGAGCTGGGTACGCAGGTAGAGTTGAGCACATCATTTCATCCTCAGACAGATAGACAATGAGCGCACTATTTAGATCTTGGAGGATATGTTGCGTGCTTGTGTGATTGATTTTGGAGGTTCATGAGATGAGTTTTTGCCACTTGCACATATTGCCTACAACAACAGTTATCAGTCGAGTATTTAGATGGTCTCGTGTGAGGCGTTGTATGGTAGACAGTATAGATCACCCGTGGGATGGTTTGAGCCTGGTGAGGCTAGATTGATAGGGATTGAGTTAGTTCAGGATGCTTTGGATAAAGTGAAGTTGATCCAGGAGAGGCTTCGCATAGAACAGTCACGCCAGAAGAGTTACGCGGACCGTAGAGTGCGAGAGTTGTCTTTCATGGTTGGTGATAGAGTATTGTTGAAGGTTTCACCCATGAATGGTGTTATGTGGTTCGGGAAGAAATGGAAATTGAGTCCCGAGTTCATTGGTCCTTTTTAGATACTCAGGAGGATTGGGGAGGTGGCATATGAGTTGGCCTTGCCACTTAACTTGTCCAGTGTTCATCCAGTATTCCATGTGTCTATGCTCCGGAAGTATGTCGCGGATTTGTCTCATGTGTTGGACTTCAGTACGATTCAGCTTGATTGTGATCTATCTTATGATGTGGAGCTGGTGGCTATTCTGGGTAGACAGGTTCGAAAGTTGAGGTCCAAGGACAATTCTTCAGTTAAGGTGCAGTGGAAAGGCCGGCCCATGGAGGAGGCTACTTGGGAGATTGAGCAGGAGATTCGAAGCAGATATCCTCACTTATTTGAGTCTCCAGGTATGTTTCTTGACCCGCTCAAGGATGAGCGTTTGTTTAAGTTGGGGAGAATGTGATGACCCGGCCCGTCATCACGTGAGTTACCATCCTGTTTTCCCTGTTATATGCTTGTTCATGTTTCAATATAGGGAAAAAGGTCAAAATTATACCCCTACTATCGAAAATTAGTCACGTTAGTACCCGTTCTATTTTATAGTTAAAATTATCCCTACCATTAACAATGTATGCAAAATTGTCCCTACTGTTACTAAAGTAGATAAATTTGTACCTAAATCTAACAGATATGGGAAAAGGCCAAAAAAGTACCCCTACTATTGAAATTTATCCACGTTAATATGTAAAATAAGATTCCTAAGAATTTACATCTACTTTCAAGCATTAAAAATGGGGTTCAAGAGTGGGTTGAGACTATTCATTGGCTTAGATGGAACCTCTCTGAAAAGGGAAATAAAAGGGTCAACTGTTAGTAGTTGTTGGCCAAAGACTCCATGAGGCATTTTTATTCCTTAGCTTGGGTTGTTGTTGATAAAGACACCAAAGTGACATGGAGTTGGTTCTTAAGGCTGCTACAACATTCATTAGACCTCAAAAGTGGAGAAGGGATTATATTTATTTAAGATATTCAAAAGGTATGACTTTACTGTTTCATTTAGTAAACTTTTGCCTCGATTCTTCATTGTTGCATCTCATTACTGTTTTGTTGCATCTCATTAGTTCATAACTGTAGCATCTCATTACTATTTTGTTGCATCTCATTAGTTCATAACTGTTGCATTTCATTACTGTTCTGTAGCATCTCATTAGTTTCATTGCTGTTGCATTTAGTTACAGTTTCATTACTACATTTAATTAGTTTGTTCCACTGTTGCGTTACTGGAGATGTTCAGTTTTTGATGTATTTCTTTATTATTTTTCCATTTTAAAGGTTTGATAATTCAATCCACTTGGTTCTTTCTAAGGCACGCCATAGATATTCTGTAAGGCACATAGAGGCAAATTGGTGCAAAAAATAAGGACATGGGGAATATAAGAAGTACTTATGGTGGGCTGCATGGAGCACATATGAGGACGATTTTAAAAACCAATGGGGAATATCAGTCCACTTGGTTCTTCTCTAAGAAGAATTACTACTCTGTGACATTGATTAAGATGAGAGAAATAGAGTCGAGCAAAGGAGAAAGAAAGAGGCAAAGATGAGGAATTTGAACTTGAACAATAAGTTTATTCGACTGAGATTGTTTTTAGGTGGATGGGTTATCAAATGGGGTGGGTTATTATGTGGGGTGGGTTGTAATAGTCTAGTTGGAAATTTATTAGTAACAACAACAACAACAACAACAACTACCCAGTATAGTCCCACAAGGTGGGGTCTGGGGAGGGTAATATGTAGACAAGCCTTACCCCTACCCAAAGGGTAGAGAGGCTGTTTCCAATCCACCCTCGGCTTAGAAAAGGAAAGGGAAAGCAACAACAAAAACAAAAACAAAAGAGCATTAGTAATTCCGGTAGAAATCGCATAAATAGTTATCTAAACATAAGAATTATACATAAAATGACATGCAATAATCTCAAACAATAACTACCATAAATAACTACCATAAGGGGACACAATCCAATGCACGAATCATCTATAAGTCGCCCTGACAAGCCTCACCCAACCCCGGGAAAGGAGTACAAAAAATTCTAGGAGCCCCTATCCTACAACCCTGATACTAGACCTCCGGACTTTTCTATCAAGGGCCATGTCCTCGGAAATATGCATCCTAGCCATGTCATGCCTAATCACCTCTCCCCAATACCTCTTAGGCATCCCTCTGCCTCTCCTCACGCCGACCACCGCCAGTCGCTCACAACTTCTCACCGGGGCATCAGGACTTCTCCTCCGCACATGCCCGAACCACATGAGCCTCGCTTCACGCATCTTCTCATCCACCGGGGCCACCCCCACCTTCTCTCGAATAACTTCATTCTTAGTAAGTTGGCACATTATTAAGAGGGACCCGTTTTCCACATAGGAGCTCCGTTAGATTTGGGTACTATTTCTCTTACTATAATAACGACATGTATTGTTTTAGCCCGAAAAAAAAATGGGGTATTAACGTGGATAAATTTTTATAGTAGGGGTACATTTTTAGCCTTTTTCCCAAATCTGTTAGATAAAGGTATAAATTTATCTACTTTAGTAACTGTATGGACAATTTTGTATATTTTGTTAACGGTAGGGATAATTTTAGCCGTAAAGTAGAACGGAGTACTAACGTGACTAATTTTCGGTAGTAGCGGTATAGTTTTGGCCTTTTTCCCTTCAATATATGTGTTTGGTGAGTTTGAGTCAATTCGGATCGAGTTTGGTTAGAATTGAGACAAATAGTCTCTTAGAAAAAGGAATAGTTGGGAAAAGTCAACTAGATGTTGACCTGTGAGTTAGAGAGCTCAGCATTGAATTCTGATGATTTGGTTAGCTTTGGGAGGTCATTTGTGGCTTAGGGGAGTAATCGGAAATGAATTTGGAGGTCTGGTGGAGAAATAGGCTTCATTTGGCTAAGTTGGAATTTTGGCGATATCTTATTGATAGGTGAAATTTTGATCCGAGAGTCAAAATGGAATTTCGACAGTTGCAATAGCTTCGTTAGGTGATTTTGGATATGTCTGCAAATTTTTAGGTCATTCGGACATCGTTTGGTCGGGTTTCTGATAGAATGTAGGTTTCGAAAGTTTTGGTTGAAACTTAGGCTTGAACCGGCCTTAATTGGATGATTCGTGTGTTTGAGGGAATGGAACAAGTTCGTGTGATGATTTAGAGTGGCTTTGTATTTTTGGTTCAGGTCCCGGGGGCCTCGGGATGTTTTCGGAGGGTCTACGGAAGTGTTTTTGGAATTTTTGGATTGCCGGTGTGTTGCAGCATGGCTTTTCGCTTCTGCAGATGGGGAACCACAGAACCGGCCCTGCAGAAGCGACCATGGGCTGTCCGGACAAGTTTCACAGAAGCGGAAGTTTTATCGTGGGTGCGGGCTCGTAGAAGCGAGCCCAGGATCGCAGAAGTGGAGAATTCTCCGCAGACGCGGTCTCGCAGGTGCGAGAAGTTGATCGCAGAAGCGATCCTCGCCATTAAGTGAATTTTCGCAGAAGCGACCAAAATTTCGCAGAAGCGGACTCGCAGGTGCATGTCTAGGACCGCAGAAGCGGAAACAATGTCAGTGATAAAGGAAATGAGGGTCTCGAATTTCAGAAGTTATAACACAACTGGGGATTTGTTCTAAGAGGCGAATTAGGCGATGTTGAGGAGGAAATCGAGAGGATTCTTCAGGTAAGCAACTATGGACTAAATTTATGTTATATCATTGTTAAATTATGAAGTTAACACCTGAAAATGGGGGATGGGAGGTTTATTAATGGAGGTTTTTGCTCTAAGCGTGAGTTATTGAAAATCATCATTTGAATGGGCAAACGGAGTCCGATTTTGATAAACTTTATATGTATGGACTCGCAGCCAGATAAGGAATCTGAAAATATGAATTTTGTAATATTTTGAGAAGCGGTACCGAGGGTCGGATTTTTGCAACTTCGTGAGTTTTGGTGTAATTCGAGTTATTTCGATTGGGTTATGTTCATTCAGCCTATTTTGATATATTCTTATTGATTTTTACTAGATTTGGAATCCGAGGAGGTTGATTTGTGAGGCAAGTGCAAGGCGAGCAAGGACTTTTGCCGATTCAAGGTGAGTAGTGGTAATAAATGATGTACTGAGGGTTTGAAACCCCGTATTTGCACTATTTAGTGCTATGCTGAGATGAAACACGCGTCATGAGACGAGCGTGGTAGTATTGTGACTGGGGATATGGACTTGGTCCTTCCCGATTGATAGTTTACTGTGTATAATGACTGAGACTGGGCTTACATCTGTGTATTTGGGCTGGTAGACATGTTTGGGGCCTTGTGCCTGTGAGCACGTGATTTTTACCCTACACATGAGTTATTCCTATAAAATTCAAATAAGTAATTTTTTCTTATTTTTTATAATTTTTTGTTAATTGTTTGCGTGTTATTTGAATGTGATAAATAAAAAATACAAAAAAAATGCATTTAGGAAATTAATAAAGAAAACTGAAATACAAAATGGGAAAAATAAAGAAAATAAAGAAGGTAATTAATAGTACAAAATGGGAAAAATAAAGAAAATAATAAAGAAAATTGAAATACAATAAAAATACAAAAAGAAAATAAAATATAAAATATAAAATAAAATGGACAAAAGAAAGGAAATAAAATATACAATACAAAATATATACAATACACAAAATAGGGCTGAAAATCGTTATTGATAGCCCAAAAAACAGATGTAATTCCCAGGTCCAAACGCCCCTTCAGTGGCCCAAATGCAAAAAACAACGCCCCAGCCCAATCCCTTTGTCCAGATAGATTGGCCACCCATTTGATCCCAGCCGTCCGTGACTTTAAATCCAATGGCTCTGATTTGTTACACTTTAATATACAAAATGTTAAAACAAAACATTAGAGACAGTATTCTTTACTTAGTCTCTTTAGCTAACACGAACAGAACCTTCGTCTCTTTCTCTTCCGCCGCCTTATCTCTCTTCTTCCAAATAGTCGCCGCCGCTAGGGTTCCGCCACCCATGGCGGCGGCCGGCCTCATTTCCCGGCAAAACCAACATCCAAATATTCCCCTCATCCTCCTCATCACATTTCTACCATTAGTTACCTTCGAAACCCAACCAAACTCCCCAAATATTAAACTCTAAATCGCACTGCCACCCACCACCACGGCGGCGCCGCCACCCAAACACTCCAAAACACACACCCCACCATTTTTTTAACACCCTCACACTATAACAAGAGATATTAAGCCGAGAAGTTGCTGGATTTTTCAAGACTCGACAGATTTTGTTTCAAGAATTTCAAGAAAAGTTCGAATTCAAGAAAATGATCAATAATAAAGAAAAGAGAATAGAAGAAAGAAGAAGGAAAAGAAAACTAGGAAATAACATAAATTTACAAGAAGGAAATAACGGAAAAGCTAAGTCTTCTTCTTTATCTCTTTGTTTCTTTAAGTCGTTTTGTTTGTATGAAACATAATTCATCTTGTTTGCATGAAACAGAAAGAATCCCTTTGTTTTGTTTAATTCGTCTTGACTCATCTTTTAGTTTCTGATTTTTATTATATTGTTTTAACAATTTTTAGACTTTTAGATTTTTCTGTTAGATTTCTGTTAAATTTGCTAATTTCTGATTAATAAGTAAAATTAAAAAAAAACAGAATTAATTTCTCTCTTTTCTAATTTCTCTTAGTTTGAATTCATTTTTCTTAGATTTAATAAGTGAAATATAACAGTAAAGATCAAACTGAAATTTTCGATCCGTTGATAATGGGAATCTGTTTCAATCTTGTTTTGAAATTCAAATTGATTAATTGATGATTAATGGAATTGTGTTGGTAATTTGTTATTGATTAACACTTAGGATGTATTGGTTATAGCTGAAATTAGTGAGCTGTTCGATTAGTGAATTCGCCCTTAGACTATCATAGATTCAAGTAGGTCGATAGTTGAAATCACACGATTCGTATCAACCTAAGGCGATTACTTGATAGATTAAATTTCGATTAGTTATTTCGATTAACAAAACTCACCATCTATCGAATTGTTCCCCGAGTCTTGTTAATTGAATAATTGAACAAAAGTGGCTATGTTTGTAAGACTGCCTATGGTTGGTTATGGATGTAATGTGAATTTAGTTATTGAACTAATTCTGAAATTTGAAAGTTAAAGGGGCTAATTGGTTAATTGAACTATAGTCACTTAATTGTGGCTATTTGATAAATACCAATCTGAAAATTGGTTTAAATAAGGAGAAAATACAGAATTTTGAAATGTGATAACTATTAAAAGTAGGGTTAAATGGGGAATAAGAATTGGTATAATTGTAATAAGACTAAAAGGAAAAGGGGTACAATTGGGATAAGAAATGGTAAAATTGTTATAAATATAGAGCATTAAGGGCAGTTTGGGTATAAAAAAGGGTAGAATTAGTAATTCCCCTTATCAAGTAGGAGCACAATAGGCATTACATTGAATTGGAACATAGTAGAACCTTCTAGGTGGGGTTTTAGTGTAACTTTTAACAAAATAACTGGAGTAATTTGTCTCAATAATTAGAAATTGGAGGGTTTTTAATGAAATAACTCAAATTGAGATTTCTCTCCTATTTGGGTCTATAAATAGACATAAAATCTGCATAATAAAGGGGGTTCTTCTGATTTTTAAAGCTTCTTTAGAATTTTGAACCATATGAACCCTAGAAAAATCCCAAAAATATCTACTCTATTTTCAGATCTGAAATTAACAGTTTCAGATTCAATTTTCTTCTTCTATATTTCAAATCATATAAAACAAATCCAAAAATAATAATAGAATCCATCACGAATCAGTAGAAAGCTGTAATTATAGTAATTTGAGTGTGAATTCTGATTTTGAAACAACTAGAAGTTCTGGAAATTGCCTCTTGGGGTAATTGCTTGGTTCTAATCACTGTTGAATCTCACATTCTGCTGCTGCTATGAATTACTGCTGAAATACTGTTTGCTGAATCATACTTTGTTGTTATATGCTAGATCTAATGGATCTATTCAATATTTCAGGTACACATCTTGTAAACCTCCAAAGCTTATGGAAATAAACTGAAAGTTGTTTCGAAGTTATGCTGTTGCAGTTTTATCAACTATGTTTTCTTAGTCTCCTTTTATACATAAATTCTAATTAGACTATATGTAACAGATTTTTAGAGACTGTGTTCTAATTGTAAGTCAAAACTGGACTGTGATTTAATTGATATTGTTTTAAGTATTGACTGTTAGACATATTGAAATGATATATCAACAGTATAATAGGAACTGAAGCTAGTAAAATACAAGTTAACTTTGGTTTTGTCTCTACGTTATGTTTGTGTACAGATTTGGTTTGCATTTATTAGTTTGAACTGTTAATTAGAGGAATAAGCAGAGGATTGTTCTGAATCTAGTATTCGATATAGTTATTGGATAGCATTAATTGTTGTTTGATATAATTCGAACAGTTAAACAGAGGAATACAGTATATACGCATTGCAACAAGGATTTCTTGTTGATATAGTTATTTGACTGTTCTAAATAAATTTAGTTAATTAGATTATTAGAGAAATGCAAAATCTCCTCATGAATATAAAAATTATAATTAGTGATTCAGGCATTAATTTGAATGAGTTGGAAATCAGTTCTTAATTCTCCTAAAACTAATAGTATATGTTGTCCAGCATCTTGTAGTAGTTCATATAAGTAATATAGGCTAAACATGTGATTAAACTTGGAATTATATTCTAATACTTTTAACATTTGAAGTGTGCTGTAGAATGGAAAATTCAAGAAAAAGTTGTTTCATACAAAAGTAGGTTGTGATTTGTTGTAAGATTAAAACTCGCTGTAATATAATAATGATAATTAGACGTCTTTATTAAACTTGAATCGGAAATGTGTGTTATTTAAAAGGGGTTAACGTTGCTAGTTTTGTAAAGCCAAATTAGGAATGACTTTAAATAAAATAATGAGACGAGCCTCGTTAGAAAATAAAATGTACGGGGCCCTCGATTAATTATTATAAAAAATTTAGATTCGGAAGGACCGTTTAGAGAATTTCACGGTCTTTCCAAAAGTTAATCAAGACATAGGAACTTTAGGCGCGATTTCTAAATAACATACATTCTCAAATACGGGTGCGCATTTATGTGACCCAAATCTGTCACGACCCCAAATCCGGTCGTGATGGCGCCCAGCACATTGCTAGGCCAGCCTGACCAATCACTAACAACGACGGAGCAAGAAGCTCGCTCTGTCCCATTTAAGCATATCAAAACATGAAGCAACAGTGATACATATATCGAAAACGGGGAACCAAGTCCCAAAATATACCAATCTCATAGACCGAAGGGTCAAGAGTCATGAGCCTCTAATGAACATAGTGTAATAATGATTTACAAGATACCAAGTGCGCAAAGAAATAGCAATACAGAATCAAAAGACAGTAGGAAGGAATATCGGGTCCTGCGGACTCTGCAGCTACCTCGAATATCCTACAGATGTCGCCTCGAACAGCTACCGGATCACAGCTGAGAGGTACCTGGATCTGCACACAAGGTGCAGGGAGTAAAATGAGTACTGCCAGACTCAGTGGTAATAAACAAGGGTAAGACAACGCAGATAAGAAATCCGCAATAAAACACTATGTAAAGCTGTAATCAAATACCATGTCACTGAATCAATATCAACTGTACATGTACCAACAAGTAGCTAAATGCAATGCAATGCATGATATGACCGCTACGGCGCGTAGCCCGATCCAATTTGGGTACCCGTGAGCACTGTGGGGGTTCAGACTCCGGAGGGGCTCCTACAGCCTAAGCACAATATTACTGCGGCGTGCAGTCCGATCCAACATATATACCGCTGCGGCGCGCAGGCCCGATCCACTACCAGTCAGCTAATATGCAAATACAGCCTCGCAGGCTCGAAAGTAGTTTTGAAAATATCTTTTATCATTTTTCAGTTGAAAATAGTAATATCAAGTTCCAGAGATTGGAAATAGCATGATAACAGAAATAGCTACGGACTGGTAGTAAACTAGCATGTCAATATCATCAGACAATGATAACGATCCTTGCGGGATCCAATAACTGGCTCACGGCCCACAAGTATACTCAACCGTCCAAGAAGGAGGTTCAACGACTCAAGATTAGCCAATATCACAATATAGTATGCAACCATCCGAGAAGGAGGTTCGACGGTTCAAGAATAGCCTAATATCATAACACAGTCTCAACAAGTCGGACTAAGCCATAGTCCCCAATCACAATTGACCCCTGTAATGACCCGGCCCGTCATTACGGGAATTTCCACCCCGTTACCTTGCATTAACATATCTTATGCTTCTATATCAGTGTTATAACCTATCGGGTGAGTTAGGAGTGAATTGAATTAAAAATGAAGCAAATAGCATGTTTGAAGGAAATTTGAATATGGAAAGTCAACCTAGAGTTGACTATCGAGTTAGAGTGCTCGGAATCGGATTATGATGATTCGACTAGTTTTGAGGGATCATTTATGACTTAGGAGAGCAATTGGAATTGAATTTGGAGATCCGGTGTAGAAATAGGCTTGAATTGGCTAAGGTTGAATTTTGGCGAAATCCGATCGATAAATGAGATTTTGATCCGGGAGTCGGAATGGAATTCCGACAGTTGCAGTAGCTCCGTTAGGTGATTTTGGATATGCCTGCAAAATTTCAGGTCATTCGGACGTCGTTTGGTCGGGTTTTTGATTGAATGTGTAATTCGGAAGTTTTGAAGAAACATAAGCTTGAATCCATGTGTAATTGGTGATTTTGATGTTTAGGATGGTGTTTTTATGATTGGAACAAGTCCGTATCGTGTTTTGGAGTATGTTGGTGGTTTTCGTTGGGGTCCCGGGGGCCTCGGGGTGAATCCGGACCATCATCCGGCATTTTTGGAACTTGGAAGTCTGTTGTAAATTTGCAGACCACTGTGCAAAAATTAAGCCATCGCGTTCGCGAGGGCAAGGCCCGCGTTCGCGTAGGCTGGGGCATATTGGTCATCGCGTTCGCGTGGGATGGTAACGCGTTCGCGTAAGATGAAGTTGGAACACATCGCGTTCGCGTGGAATAAGGCTGCGTTCGCGTAGGAGAAAGATGGAGACCATCGCGTACGCGTGAAGGGTAGACGCGTTCGCGTAGAAGAAATCCGACAGCTGGGGAAATGATCTTCGCGGACGCGTGATAAGGCGTCGCGTTCGCGATGAAGTAATCAAACAGGCCATCGCGTTCGCGTGAGGTGCATCGCGAACGCGTAGAGTAAAATCGTCCGGCAGTGAGTTTAATTGCAGAACAGAGGGCTCACGGGTTCTTATACCCAAAACACAATTTTGAGCCCTAGAGAGAAGAAAACTCGAGGAGAACACTGAGAAATCATCGGGTATTCGTCGGAGGTAAGATTCTTGACTCAAAAACATCATTTTATGGTATAATTAACATCAATCTTCATGAAATTGGGTTGAAATCTTGAAGAAATGTGGCCTAGATATTGAAAACGGGATTTTTAGTTTTGGAAGGCCATTTGAACTCCGATTTTAGTAAATTTTATATGTACGGACTCGTGGCGGGACGAGGGTTCTGGAAATATGAGTTTCGAGATTTTTTGAGATGTGGGCCCGGGGCTCGGGTTTTGCCAATTTCGTGATTTTTGATATTTTTGGAGTTCTTTCGATTGGGTTATGTTCCATTAGCCTATTTTGATATATTTGTGCTTATTTGTGCTAGTTTTGACGTGCGTGGATGCCGGTTCGAGGAGCTAAGGCGTCGCGGGCATGAGCTTTCGTCGGTTCATGTGGGTAATTCTTGTAAATGATGTCCCGAGGGTTAGTAAACCCCGGACTTGCACATCTTAGTGCGGTGTTGAGGTGACTTGCACGCCGGATAACGGGCGTGGGGTAGAGCACCATTGGGGATTGTGACTTGGTCCGTCCCGCGTAATAAATAATAACTCCTAATTGTTGAAGTGAATTGGACTAATTATCATGTTTGGACTTCGTGCCAATTATTTGAGTCCTTCAGGGATTGGTATCACTGTTTTGATAACACCGTGCATATTTTATTCTAATTTAAGGTTTTAAATGGTATTTTTGCTATTTAGCATTCTTATAAGGTTATGAAAAACTTGAACAAGGTCTTAATAATATTTTAGTTGTGAGCTAATGTGATATTGTTGCCCGTAGGGCTTTTCTTGATTATTTGTTAGACTGATTGGGGCCGAGGGCCATATGTTAGAACATGACATTTTATGTGAGCATATGCATACACATGCATGGATCGGACTACACGCCGCAGTGGTATACGGATCGGGCTGCGCGCCGCAGCAGGTGTGATATTAATATTGTGCTTGGGCTGTAGGAGCCCCTCCGGAGTCTGAACCCCCAGAGTGAGCACGGGTACCCAAATTGGATCGGGCTACGCGCCGTAGCGGTCATATGCATTGCATGGCATACATACATTGGTTTACATGTACTACGTGGCATAACATTTAGCACTCATACATTACTGTCACACATGCATTAGTTGCCTTATTGACCAGATCTCCTGGTGTAAATTGATAAGGAGTGCTGAGCCCGAGGGGCTGATTTGAGTGCGGACTTGCACTACTTGAGATTTTATCCAGGTATTGGTATATTATTATGAAATAAAGTAGCTAAAATTGAGATTTCTAAATAATCTACTCACATATGCTTGAAAGGAATAAAAAGATAGTTCGGTATTGTGTAGCATGAGATAGTGCCTATCGTGGTTTTCTTCCCTTCAGCATTATTTACTTTTATTACTGCTGAGTTGGAAGTACTCACACCCGACTCCCTGCACCTTGTGTGCAGATTCAGGTACATCACAGAAGGGCTGATTCTATTGCGGCTCGGGAGTGCTTTTGGACGGTCGAGGTAGCTGCCAGCGTTCGCAGGACCTGATTCTCCAGTTTGTCTGTATTTTGTTCTGATCATCCCACACTTGTGCACGGTTATATTCACTATTTACACTTTGTATACTCTGTAGAGGCTCATGACTCTTGACCCTTCGGTCTATGGGAGTTGGTATGCGTGGGACTTGGTTCCCCTGTTTTAAATATATCTATCACTGTTGTGCTTAAATTGGATAAAGTGAGCTTGTGGCTCCGTGGGTATTGTTGATTGGTCGGGCTGGCCTAGCAGTGTGTTGGGCGCCATCACGACCGGATTTGGGGTCGTGACAAGTTGGTATCAGAGCCTAGGTTTACTAGGCCTCGTGAGTCTTGAGCCGGTTAGTAGAGTCTTGTGGATCGGTACGGGGACGCCTGTACTTATCCTCGGGAGGCTGCGAACCTTTAGGAAACACTTCACACTTCTTGGAATTCTTATCGAGCGTACTTGATTTAGCTTGAGATATAATTTTGAAATTCCTTCTGCACGTCTGTGTATGCATCGAGCGCTCAGTAATATAATTGACTTATGGCTTGCGATTCCCCGGTCGAGGGGCGAGATATAATCTCTATGAATTCATGTTGGGCCAGTCGGGAGGACTTGAGGCCAGATCCTTGTCTATGGCTTGAACACCAAGGTATTAATTTTGCGAGTCGGTATTATGAAGTTCATACGATCGGTATTGATCCTTATTGTGTAAATGGAAGTTTGATAATGGGAGAGCTGTAAGGTATTCAGTTCTTATTGTGATTTGATATGTAGCCCTAACTATAGGCGTGAGAAATAATTATCATATCTCGTAATTGGAAGGTAAAGTGCCTTATGTGTAGTGGAACGAGTTTAAACTCGGGAAGACTAAAGTGATTTTGATATGTGTTATGATTCGAGCAGGTACAACACAAGTTCAAGTATAAATTGTGATAATATGATTCGTATAATATTGGGATTTAATGTTGTTGAAATACATTATGATATCTTGTTGAGTTGTGGATGTATTGTTTGAATGGTTTGGTGATTCTCTGGCAGGTGGATAGGCCAATTTACAAAGGAAACTCTGCCGAAATATTTGGAAAATTTGGGACTTAGAAAGATTTCTGTCACCTAAAGAGAGTGGGCTTATTGGTGGTGCATGTATATCTGCAAGAATTGCAGAAGAGCTAAGGTCTCGGATGATTCGAGTCTCTGTCAAGGCTTGTAAATGACTTGAGTTTAATCTCATATTAACATTTCGGCATCACTTGAGTAATAATGATATAAGTGGTTGAAAGTGCTTTGATGAATGGCTTCGAGCTAAGTTGGGGAGGTTGCTATTGATTAACCGATTGCACTATTGTGTGCTATGTTGATTCTGTCTCTAAGTATGTTGGGAAATTCTGGTAAAGGTTATGGTGCTTCGTAGATCTGATGAAGTACTAGGGTGTTTTGAACTGCCTGTTGGTAAAGAATATTCACCGTATAGAAAAGAAAGATAGCCGATTGTATCTGTAAGTAATCATGTTCTGCGATGTCAGAGTTCTAACAAAACACGAGTGGTTCTACTCAATAGGACAGTTGAATTACAGCTGAATAAGGGTGAATGATGCCCGAGAATGGTTTTGTAGTGTTCAAGATTTTGCTTGTAACAGTCAGGTGCCTTAAGATTTGTGTATGTGGCTAAAGATGGCGGTTTCGTTAGAGAAAAAATCAAGACTTGTGTTATATTATGTGAATGATGGGAAACAACTGAGAGTGGCCTATGGGTTTTAGACCGTGTGGTCTTATGTACGAGTCTCGTGTGGTAACATGAGTTGAGTTATGGTAGTACTACAGTAAAGGCTAATACTAAGTTAAAGATGGTTCAAAAAAGAAATTGAGTAAATGGAGCAACTTGTTAATAAACCGAAGCGGTATGATAAGGAATGCGATTAATTCCTGGTATGTGTTTGAAGTAATGAGTCTTGCAGACATTGCAGCAAAGCTCTTGAGTGCTGGCAGTTGTGTAACTTGATATGGGTATAAGGACTCGGTCCTGGCAGTTTTAACTTATGCAATGTGATTGGGAGAAAGAGTTTATGATGTGTTTTAATGTGGTTTGAAAAATGAGTGTATTTTTCCTGTTGGTATGCAAAGCTTGGAATGTGTAATGAGTTATCTCTATATGGGATCATAAAAGTCCTTGACCAGTTGAGTGCGTTGATGTTTGCGATGTAGGAAAGGGATAAGAATTTCCATGTTATTTTAGTATGGTATTGTATATGCGATGTGTTATGGAAAAGTTGATAATGGTATATTCTAGGTTTTGAGATCAGTTCATAATATATGGGAAGTCAATAAAATTATTGAGCAGCGCGGACAACTGCAGGTGAATTAAGAATCGATCTTTCTGATAATTTAAGAAAATGATACTGCTATTCTATTAACTTGGCAGGGAATATGATCCAAAAAGGACAAGGTAATGTAAAATGATGATATCCAGTTGTATGGTGGTATTCTCTTGTTGGATCGACTATAATAACTGAATCGTTGATGGCATAGTGAAATTTCCGAATGGCCGTCGTGGTATGAATGGACGCTTGATGTGCGTTATGTATTCGTACGGTGGAGTGTGGAACCAGGTATAGCGATTCATGTGTTATATATGTGTTGGAGACTAGAAGTCCTCGTAATCCGCCTATGCAGTGGTTGTATATCGCGTGTATCGACACCGTTTCGTGATTATTGGAAATCGGAAGCCCTAGTGGCTCTCTCTTAGCTTGATATGATGAATTTGGGTTATGATACCTTATTTCAGATTGGTTGACATAAGACAGGTCGTCTAGACAAATGTGATATGGACGATGTCGGAAAATGACACAAATTGCGTAGCAGAGAGCATCAGAGTATGCTCCAACAGAGTAGTTGTACACAGGACCAGCGGACGGCTGGTAGGCATTGCTTTGTCAGTTGGACCTTAGTGGCGGATGTTAGTGTAGAAGTATCTACCATTGATTCAGTTCCAGTATTGAGAAACGTTGTCAGATGCGTTTATGTGGCCGAGCTTGAGGCTATATGTATATATATGTTTGCTATAATGAGAAAATTCGACTCGATATGCATTTCCTTTGCGAGATTTATGCTTGGATCGGGTGGCACGCCGCCACAGCTATGGTATCTAGATCGGGTGGCACGTCGCCACGGGTATGTCATTGGAGCGGGTTGTACGCCGCAATAGAATATTGTAAAAATATAGTTAGTTATAAGCTACCTGGTATACAATACTTCCTCGCTTCTGAGGAAAAGACCGTTTGAGTATCGCTTGGCGAATGGCACATCGGTTGTGTCCTTTCAGGATTTAATAGCATAGGTTAATGGTTTCACCGTGGGTGAGGTTGATTGCTTGGGTTCAGACCTAGATCTGTGCGTGGCTGACCTTTTTGAGCTTGGTAACTTGAGGTGCTTCATGAGTAATAATGTTGGGATAGAATCACGAATCGTGGCAAGGCCACGTGATGTTATGACCTCTCGAGGAGGATTCAGGTACTCTATTTCTATAATGCGAGACGCGATCTCGGTTCTATGTTATGATGGCACAGAGGAACTGAATTGCAGCTCTATTTGCTGGAGACAATTGTCATGATTTGAGCTTGTCATGATTCGGGTGTGTGCAAACATTTCTATTGGAGCCTATGTTGTGCTCGTTGTGGCTTAGGCCGGTGTTGATGTGTCTTATCACTAGTGCGGTGTGTTATAATCGAAATGACCGTTGGAGTTATTAATGAATACGGGCATATTGGATCTTAGCTTGTTAGAAAGGTAAAAATCGAGGTTTGGCTCCGAAACCTATTGTGGTATCAGTTTTAAAAGGGAAATGGATTCACGAATAGTTAACCTGAGAGATGGGTTTGGTATATCTCGTGCTTCAGCTGCCGTGGGCAGGGTATGGAGGTGTTGGAATCAGACTCTATCTAATGAAAAAGGGTTTTTCAGTTGGTATTTGGTTATCATGGGAAATTGTGTGATTAGAGACTATTGTCTCGAGTGATTGGGTTGTTTGATACATCATATGATCTCACACGGAGTAGTGAATATGGGTTATTACAGTTGGATCGTGTGTATCCTGAGTATAGGCATGGGATTAGCATTTGGCATATGATTTAAGAAAGTACAATGTGATTTATGGTTCAGATGGTCTGTGAAAGTACAATGGGGATTTCGGTCTTATGTGAGATAGGGTGACGTAGATCACCTGGATATATGCTTGGTAAGGTCATTCGGTTATTGGGTGGCTTCTAGTACAACTTTGAGTCCGCTCGAGGACGAGCGTTTGTTTAAGTTGGGGAGAATGTAACGACCCGGCCCGTCGTTACGGGAATTTCCACCCCGTTACCTTGCATTAACATATCTTATGCTTCTATATCAGTGTTAGAACCTATCGGGTGAGTTAGGAGTGAATTGAATTAAAAATGATGCAAATAGCATGTTTGAAGGAAGTTTGAATATGGAAAGTCAACCTAGAGTTGACTATCGAGTTAGAGTGCTCGGAATCGGATTCTGATGATTCGACGAGTTTCGAGGGATCATTTATGACTTAGGAGAGCAATCGGAATTGAATTTGGAGATCCGGTGTAGAAATAGGCTTGAATTGGCTAAGGTTGAATTTTGGCGAAATCCGATCGATAGGTGAGATTTTGATCCGGAAGTCGGAATGGAATTCCGACAGTTGCAGTAGCTCCGTTAGGTGATTTTGGATATGCCTGCAAAATTTCAGGTCATTCGGACGTCGTTTGGTCGGGTTTTTGATTGAATGTGTAATTCGGAAGTTTTGAAGAAACATAAGCTTGAATCCATGTGTAATTGGTGATTTTGATGTTTAGGATGGTGTTTTTATGATTGGAACAAGTCCGTATCGTGTTTTGGAGTATGTTGGTGGTTTTCGTTGGGGTCCCGGGGGCCTCGGGGTGAATCCGGACCATCATCCGACATTTTTGGAACTTGGAAGTCTGCTGTAAATTTGCAGACCACTGTGCAAAAATTAAGCCATCGCGTTCGCGAGGGCAAGGCCCGCGTTCGCGTAGGCTGGGGCATATTGGTCATCGCGTTCGCGTGGGATGGTAATGCGTTCGCGTAAGATGAAGTTGGAACGCATCGCGTTCGCGTGGAATAAGGCTGCGTTCGCGTAGGAGAAAGATGGAGACCATCGCGTACGCGTGAAGGGTAGACGCGTTCGCGTAGAAGAAATCCGACAGCTGGGGAAATGATCTTCGCGGACACGTGATAAGGCGTCGCGTTCGCGATGAAGTAATCAAACAGGCCATCGCGTTCGCGTGAGGTGCATCGCGAACGCGTAGAGTAAAATCGTCTGGCAGTGAGTTTAATTGCAGAAGAGAGGGCTCACGGGTTCTTATACCCAAAACACAATTTTGAGCCCTAGAGAGAAGAAAACTCGAGGAGAACACTGAGAAATCATCGGGTATTCGTCGGAGGTAAGATTCTTGACTCAAAAACATCATTTTATGGTATAATTAACATCAATCTTCATGAAATTGGGTTGAAATCTTGAAGAAATGTGGCCTAGATATTGAAAACGGGATTTTTAGTTTTGGAAGGCCATTTGAACTCCGATTTTAGTAAATTTTATATGTACGGACTCGTGGCGGGACGAGGGTTCTGGAAATATGAGTTTCGAGATTTTTCGAGATGTGGGCCCGGGGCTCGGGTTTTGCCAATTTCGTGATTTTTGATATTTTTGGAGTTCTTTCGATTGGGTTATGTTCCATTAGCCTATTTTGATATATTTGTGCTTGATTTGTGCTAGTTTTGACGTGCGTGGATGCCGGTTCGAGGAGCTAAGGCGTCGCGGGCATGAGCTTTCGTCGGTTCAGGTGGGTAATTCTTGGTCCGTCCCGCGTAATAAATAATAACTCCTAATTGTTGAAGTGAATTGGACTAATTATCATGTTTGGACTTCGTGCCAATTATTTGAGTCCTTTAGGGATTGGTATCACTGTTTTGATAACACTGTGCATATTTTATTCTAATTTAAGGTTTTAAATGGTATTTTTGCTATTTAGCATTCTTATAAGGTTATGAAAAACTTGAACAAGGTCTTAATAATATTTTAGCTGTGAGCTAATGTGATATTGTTGCCCGTAGGGCTTTTCTTGATTATTTGTTAGACTGATTGGGGCCGAGGGCCATATGTTAGAACATGACATTTTATGTGAGCATATGCATACACATGCATGGATCGGACTGCACGCCGCAGTGGTATACGGATCGGGCAGCGCGCCGCAGCAGGTGTGATATTAATATTGTGCTTGGGTTGTAGGAGCCCCTCCGGAGTCTGAACCCCCACGGTGAGCACGGGTACCCAAATTGGATCGGGCTACGCGCCGTAGCGGTCATATGCATTGCATGGCATACATACATTGGTTTACGTGTACTACGTGGCATAACATTCAACACTCATACATTACTGGCACACATGCATTAGTTGCCTTATTGACCAGATCTCCTGGTGTAAATTGATAAGGAGTGCTGAGCCCGAGGGGCTGATTTGAGTGCGGACTTGCACTACTTGAGATTTTATCTAGGTATTGGTATATTATTATGAAATAAAGTAGCTAAAATTGAGATTTCTAAATAATCTACTCACATATGCTTGAAAGGAATAAAAAGATAGTTCTGTATTGTGTAGCATGAGATAGTGCCTATCGTGGTTTTCTTCCCTTCAGCATTATTTACTTTTATTACTGCTGAGTTGGAAGTACTCACACCCGACTCCCTGCACCTTGTGTGCAGATCCAGGTACATCACAGCAGGGCTGATTCTATTGCGGCTCGGGAGTGCTTTTGGACAGTCGAGGTAGCTGCCAGCGTTCGCAGGACCTGATTCTCCAGTTTGTCTGTATTTTGTTCTGATCATCCCACACTTGTGCACAGTTATATTCACTATTTACACTTTGTATACTCTGTAGAGGCTCATGACTCTTGACCCTTCGGTCTATGGGAGTTGGCATATGTTGAGACTTGGTTCCCTGTTTTAAATATATCTATCACTGTTGTGCTTAAATTGGATAAAGTGAGCTTGTGGCTCCGTGGGTATTGTTGATTGGTCGGGCTGGCCAAGCAGTGTGCTGGGCGCCATCACGACCGGATTTGGGGTCGTGACAACCCCGCACTCACAAGAGAGTACGTGTCTCGCGGCTATACAGCGTCACAAAGTGGTATACCGGGGTTTAGAACCCGCTGGTCATTACCCACATCTATTACTCACCTCAATATAGTGCGACGACTACTCCGCAATGCCCTTGCCACGAGAATCAAGCTTCGCACGCGTAGAATCTGATCAAATACAGTAAATACACATCAAATTAGACCAATGGAACGATACCCAGTCAAAACAACTCAATTTACACCGAAAGTCCCAAAGTTGCCAAAACCCGACTTTTGGTACGCTTCTTGAAAAAATACAAAAGTCACATATTCGGAATCCTCATCTCGATACGAGTCTAGGCATATAAAATTTACCAAAATCGGACTCCATTTGCCCACTCAAATCAGTGTTTTTCTTCAATTTTAGGCCTAGGGCTCAAACCCACCTTTAATCTTTCATTTACAGAGATTTAGCCAAGGATTTCATGTTAAAATGATGTAACTAAGCCACAAAACTTACCTCCGACGAATCCCCGATGAATTCCAAGCATTTTCCCGTCAATACCTTCTCTTAGAACTCAAAAATAATAGAAAAATGACCCAAAATCGATTTTATCAACTCACTGATTTTTTTCGGAAATCACTGTTCACCCGCGCGGTTACTGTTCACGCGCAGGAATTACTATTCATACGCTGCAGAAAAATGCAGCAGCAATACAAAAATTGCAGCACACATCAATTTTCACTAAAATGGCTCTAACTCCATCATACAAATTCGGAATTCGACGATTCTTTTTCTTATGCCTCCGTAATTTTGATTCGGATCCAGTGATCCAAACAAAACTGAATTTGGATATCATTTACTCAGTGCAACATCAATTTTACTCGTTAAACAATTAATTTATATTTCGCGTCAAAAATCCAATCGCGACTTGATGAAATTAGACCAAACTTTCCAGATCAGTCCTATAATTCATTATCTAAATTCTCGTAGTCTCGAAAACAAATTTGAATCTCTAGAACTAAAAATAGACCTTTGGATCATTATATTTATGCTCAAAACGACAAAAATATTCCAAAAATGACGCGTTGGGCATCCGAATCACGCCCGAGACCCCCGGGACCCCGACCAATAACACCAACCAGTCCCAAAACACGATACGAACTTTTTCCAAGCATAAAACACCATCCTAAACATCAAAATCACCAAGTACACACGGATTCAAGCCTAAGTTTCTTCAAAATTTCCGAAACTTACATTCGATCTAAAACCCGACCAAACGACGTCCGAATGACCTGAAATTTTGCGGACATATCCAAAATCACATAACGAAGCTAGATGAATTGTCAGAATTCCATTCCGACCCCCAGATCAAAATCTCACCTACCGTTCGGATTTCGCCAAAATTCAACCTTAGCAGTTCAAGCCTATTTCTACCCCGGACCTCCAAATTCAATTCCGATTGTTCCCCTAAGTCACAAATCACCTCCCGGAACTAACCGAATCATAACAATTCGATTCCGATCCCTCTAACTAAATAGTCAACTCCGGTTGGACTTTCCATATTCAAGTTTCCTTCAAAAAGGCTATATGCCTCATTTTCAATCCAATTCACTCCTAACTCACCTGATAGACTCTAACACTGATATAAAAGCATAAAACACATAATTACAACATAACGGGGTGGTAATTCCCGTGACGACGGGCCGGGTCGTAACATTCTCCCCAACTTAAACAAACGCTCGTCCTCGAGCAGACCCAGAGTTGTACTAGAAGCAACCCAATAGCTAAATGACCTTACCAAGCATATATTCGGGCCAATCACACGTAACCCTATCTCTCATAATTCCGAAAACACCATATAGCTGAAATCTCACAGACCACCTGAACCATAAACCACATTGCACTTTCCGAAGTCATATACCAATTGCTAATCCCATGCCTATACTCAGAGTACACACGATCCATCTGTAATAGCCATACTCGCCACTCCGGGTGAGATCACATGATGTATCAAACAACCCAATCGCTCGAGACGATAGTCTCTAGCCACAACAACTGGCCACAATAACCACACACTAGCAGTAAGAACCTTTCTCATTAGATAGAGTCTTATTCCAACACCTTCATATCCTGCCAGCGACAACCGCACACACGATATATCGAACCCATCTCTCAGGTCAGCCATTCATGAATCCATTTCCCTTTTAATTGATACTACAACAGAATTCGGAGCCAAATCTCAATATTACCTTTCTAACCAACTGAAATCACATATACTCACACTCATTATTGGCTCCAACTATCATTTCGATTATAACACACCGCACTGGTGATATGACACCTCAACACCGGCCTAAGCCACGACGAGCACAACACAGGCTCCAATAGAAACGTCTGAACACACTCAAATCATGACAACTGTCTCCAGCAAAAGAGCTGTAATTCAATTCCTATGTTCCATCATAACATAGAACTGAGATCCCGTCTCACATCATAGAGTACCCGAATCCTCCTCGAGAGGTCATAACATCACGTGGCCTTGCCACGATTCGTGATTCTATCCAAACACTAATACTCATGAAGCACCTCAAGTTACCAAGCTCAAAATGGTCAGCCACACGCAGATCTAGGTCTAAACCCAAGCGATTAACCTCACCCACGGTGAAACAATTAATGTATGCTATCAAATCCTGAAAGGACACAACCGATGTGCCATTCGCCAAGCGATACTCAATACAGACTTTTCCCCAGAAGCCAGGAAGTATTGTATACCAGGTAACATATAACCAACTCTATTTTTGCATTACACTGTTGCGGCGTGCAACCCACTCCACTGATATACCCGTGGCGGCGTGCCACCCGATCCAGATACCATACCCGTGGCGACGCGCCACCCGATCCATATAGAACCCTTGCCAACAAAAACAAATCTGCGTCAAGTCAAGTTGCTCATTATAGTAAACATATATAGCCACAAGCTCGGCCACAAAAACGCATCCGACGAAGTTCCTCAATACCAGAACTAAATTAATGGTAGAAACCCATGCACTGACATCTGCCACGAAGGCCCACTGACAAAGCAATACCTACCAGTCGTCCGCTGGTCTTGAGGTATAACTACCCTGCTGGAGCATACTCTGATGCATTCTGCCACGCAATTTGTGCCATTCCATCATAGTCCATATCACATTATTCTAGACAACCTGACCCATGACAACAAGTCAGCAATCAAGTATCATAATCCAAATTCGTCATATCAAGTAACGAGATAGCCACTAGGGCTTCCAATTTCCAATAATCGCTAAACGGTGCCGATACACACGACATACCACCACTGCGTAGGCAGATTACGAGAACTTCTAGTCTCTAACATATATATAACACATGAATCACCATGCCTGATTCCGTATTCCAACGTACGAATACATAACGCACATCAAGCGTCCATTCATACCACAAAAGCCATTCGAAATTTCCTTATGCCATTTACAACTCAATCATCAATGTCAATCTAACAAGAGGATACCACCACACCACTAAATATTATCCGTTTATATTACCTGGCCCTTTTTGGACCATATTCCCTGCCAATTCACTAGAATAGCTGTACAATTTTCCTTAATCACTAGAAAGATCAATTCTTAAATCACCTGGAGCTGCCCGCGCTGCTCAATAATTTTAATGACTTCCCATATATATGAACTGATCTCAAAACCTTGAATATGCCATTATCAACTTTCCATATCACGTCGCATATACCATATCACACCAGGATAACATGGAAATTCATATCCCCTTTTCTACGTCGCAAACATCGGCGCACTCAACTAGTCAAGTCCTTTCATGATCCCATATAGAGAAAACTCATTACACATTCCAAGCTTTACATACCAACAGGAAATACACTCATTTTCAAACCATGGTAAAACACATCATAAACTCTTTCCCCCAATTACATTGCATAAATTAAACTGTCAGGACCGAGTCCTTATTCCCATATCGAGTTACACAACTGCTAGCACTCAAAATCTTTATTGCACAATATCTGCGAGACTCATTACTTCAAACATATACCAGGGATTAATCGTATTCCTTCTCATACCGTTTCGGTTTATTGACAGGTTGTTCCATTTACCCAGTTTCCCTTCTGATTCATCTTTAATTTAATATTAGCCCTTACTGTAACACCATAATACATCAACTCATGTTACCACACGATACTTGTACGTAAGACCACACCGTCTAAGACCCATAGGTGACTGAATACTCTCTCAATGTTTCCCAGAAGGACCACATTCTACAATACTTTATTTCGAAGAACTTCTTGCGATTTGAATTAGTTATCATTACCTCCCAACACGGTTACATAGAATCCCATCATTCACATAATATAATACAAGTCTTGATATCTTCTAACGAAACCACCATCTTTAGCCACATGCACAATCTTAAGACACCTGACTGTTACAAGCAAAATCTTAAACACCGTAAAACAAATTCTCGGGCGTCATTCGCCCTCATTCAGCTGTAATTCAACTATCTTATTGAACCGAACCACTCGTGCCTTGCTAGAACTCTGACACTGCAGAATATGATCACATACATCTACAATTAGCTATCTTTCTTTTCTATACACCGAACATTCTTTACCAACACAAGTTCACAACATCCTAGTATTTCTTCATATCTTCGAAGCACCATAACCTTTATCAAAATTTCCCAACATACCTAGAGACAGAACCAATATAGCACACAACAATGCCATCAATTAATAAATAACAACCTTCCCAACTTGTCTTGGAGCCATACATCTAAGCACTTTTAGCCACTTACAACATTCTTACTCAAATGATGCCACAATGTTCTAGTTAGATTAAACTCAAGTCATCTACAAGCTTCGGCGGAGATTCGAATCATCAGAAATATTAACTCTTTTGCAATTCTTGCATTCATTCACACACGACAATTAATCCCACTCTTTAGGTGACAAAAATCTTTTCTAAGTCCCAAATTTTCCAAAACTTTTGGCAGAGTTTCCTTTATAAATTGGCCTATCCACCTGCCAGAGAATCACCAAAACCATCCTAACTGTACATTCCCAACTCGACAAGACATCACAAGGCATATCGACAACATTAGTCTCGGTACTAGACAAATCATATTATCATAATTGTTACATGAACATGCGTTGTACCTGCTCGAATCATAATACATATCAATTACCTCTCAATTACACATGAGAATCAACCCACCTACTTCGCCCCAATTTAGCATTTCAGCACAATATCTTCCACCAGGATACACATAGCATAATCACTTTAGTTTTCCTGAGTTTGAACTCGTTCCACTATACATAAAGCACTTTACCTTCCAATTAAGAGATATGGTAACTATTCACCATGCCCATAGCTCGAGGCTACACAACAAATTAGATAAGAGTCAAACAATTAACAGCTCAACCATTAGTAAGCCCCCCTAATACTCTACAAATCGGCACAAGGCCCCAAACATGACTACTAGACCAAATACATAGATATAAGCCCAGTCTCAGTCACTATACACAGTAATCTATCAATCAGGAAGGACCAAGTCCAAATCCCCAGTCACAATACCACCACGCTCGCCACATGACGCGTGTATCATCTCAACATAGCACTATATAGTGCAACTACGGGATTTCAAACCCTAAGTACATTATTTATTGCCACCACTCATGAAATCAGCACCTGGATGCTCAAGTCATAGACAAGGTCCAGCCTCAAATCTTTCCGACTGGCCCAACATGAACTCACAGAGATTATGTCTCGCCCCTCGATCGGGGAAAATCACAAGCCATAAGGCAATTACATTACTGAGCGCTCGATGCGTGCATGGACGTGCGGGAGGAATTTTCAAAAGTATATCTCAAGCTGAATCAAGTACGCACGATAAGAATTCCAAGAAATGTGAAGTGTTTCCTAAAGGTTTGCAGCCTCCCGAGGATAAGTACAGGCGTCCCCGTACCGATCCACAAGACTCTACCAACCGGCTCAAGACTCATGAGGCCTAGTAAACCTAGGCTCTGATACCAACTTGTCACGACCCCAAATCCGGTCGTGATGGCGCCCAGCACAATGCTAGGCCAGCCTGACCAATCACTAACAACGACGGAGCTAGAAGCTCACTTCGTCCCATTTAAGCATATCAAAACATGAAGCAACAGTGATACATATATCGAAAATGGGGAACCAAGTCCCAAAATATACCAACTCCCATAGACCGAAGGGTCAAGAGTCATGAGCCTCTAATGAACATAGTGTAATAATGGTTTACAAGATACCAAGTGTGGAAAGAAATAGCAATACGGAATCAAAAGACTGTAGGAAGGAATACTCCTGCGGACTCTGCAGCTACCTCGAATATCCTACAGATGTCGCCTCGAACAGCTACCAGATCACAGTTGAGAGGTACCTGGATCTGCACACAAGGTGCAGGGAGTAAAATGAGTACTGCCAGACTCAGTGGTAATAAATAGGGGTAAGACAACGCAGATAAGAAATCCGCAATAAAGCACTATGTAAAGCTGTAATCAAATACCATGTCACAGAATCAATATCGAATGTACCTGTACCAACAAGTACCAGCAAAACAGTATAATAGCTATCGGATGTAGCTAAATACAATGCAATGCATGATATGACCGCTACGGCGCGTAGCCCGATCCAATTTGGGTACCCGTGCTCACTGTGGGGGTTCGGACTCCGGAGGGGCTCCTACAGCCCAAGCACAATATTACTGCGGCGTATAGTCCGATCCAACATATATACCGCTGCGGTGCGCCGCCCGATCCACTACTAGTCAGCTAATATGCAAATACAGCCTCGCAGGCTCGAAAGTAGTTTTGAAAACATCTTTTATCATTTTTCAGTTGAAAACAGTAATATCAAGTTCCAGAGATTGGAAATAGCAAGATAACAGAAATAGCTACGGATTGGTAGTAAACTAGCATGTCAATATCATAAGACAATGATAGCGATCCTCGCGGGATCCAATAACTGGCTCACAGCCCACAAGTATACTCAACCGTCCAAGATGGAGGTTCAATGGCTCAAGATTAGCCAATATCACAATATAGTATGCAACCATCCGAGAAGGAGGTTCGACGGTTCAAGAATAGCCTAATATCATATCACAGTCTCAACAAGTCGGACTAAGCCATAGTCCCCAATCACAATCGACCCCGCACTCACAAGAGAGTACGTGTCTCGCCGCTATACAGCATCACAAAGTGGTATACCGGGGTTTCGAACCCGCTGGTCATCACCCACATCTATTACTCACCTTAATACAGCGCGACGACTACTTTGCAATGCCCTTGCCACGAGAATTAAGCTCCGCACGTGTAGAATCTGATCAAATACAGTAAATACAGATCAAATTAGACCAATGGAACGATACCTAGTCAAAACAACTCAATTTACACTGAAATTCACAAAGTTGCCAAAACCCGACTTTTGGTACGCTTCTTGAAAAATTACAAAAGTCACATATTCGGAATCCTCATCTCGATACGAGTCTAGGCATATAAAATTTACCAAAATCGGACTTCATCTGCCCACTCAAATCAGTGTTTTTCTTCAATTTTAGGCCTAGGGCTCAAACCCACCTTTAATCTTTAATTTACAGAGATTTAGGCAAGGATTTCATGTTAAAATGATGTAATTAAGCCACAAAACTTGCCTCCAATGAATCCCCGATGAATTCCCAGCAATTTCCCGTCAATACCTTCTCTTAGAACTCAAAAATGGTAGAAAAATGACCCAAAATCGATTTTATCAAGTCAGTGTTCACGGGGTACTGTTCATGAACGTCGACACTGTTCACCCGGGCGGTTACATGTCACGCGCGGGAATTACTATTCAAACGCTGCAGAAAAATGCAGCAGCAATACAGAAATTGCAGCACAGAGCCATTTTCACAAAAATGGCTCTAACTGTATCATCCAAACTCGGAATTCGACGACTCTTTTTCTTATGGCTCCATAATTTTGATACGGATCAAGTGGTCCAAACAAAACTGAATTTGGATCTCATTTACTCAGTTTAACATCAATTTTGCTCGTTAAACAATTAATTCACATTTCGCGTCAAAAACCCAATCGCGACTTGATGAAATTAGACCAAACTTTCCAGATCAGTCCTATAATTCATTATCTAAATTCTTGAAGTTTCGAAATCAAATTTGAATCTCTAGAACTAAAAATAGACCTTTGGATCATTACATTTATGCTCAAAACGGCAAAAATCTTCCAAAAATGACCCGTTGGGCATCCGAATCATGCCCGAGACCCCCGGGACCCCGACCAATAACACCAACCAGTCCCAAAACACGATACGAACTTTTTCCAAGCATAAAACACCATCCTAAACATCAAAATCACCAATTACACACGGATTCAAGCCTAAGTTTCTTCAAAATTTCCGAAACTTTCATTCGATCAAAAACCCGACCAAACGACGTCCGAATGACCTTAAATTTTGCGGACATATCCAAAATCACATAACGAAGCTACAAGAATTGTCAAAATTCCATTCCGACCCCCGGATCAAAATCTCACCTGCCGTTCGGATTTCGCCAAAATTCAACCTTAGCCAATTCAAGCCTATTTCTACACCGGACCCCCAAATTCAATTACGATTGCTCCCCTAAGTCACAAATCACCTCCCAGAACTAACCGAATCATCAGAATCTGATTCCAAGTCCTCTAACTAAATGGTCAACTCCGAGTTGACTTTCCATATTCAAGTTTCCTTAAAAAGGCTATATGCCTCATTTTCAATCTAATTCACTCATAACTCACCCGATAGACTCTAACACTGATATAAAAGCATAAAACATGTAATTACAACTTAACGGGGTGGTAATTCCCGTAACGATGGGCCGGGTCGTCACAAAATCTATCTCTCGGCGAAACTGAAATGCATTAAAGTCACACGCGTACTGGTTGCGGTGTGACTCGAAATGTGTTTTCGTGACGTCGTAATTCTTCTAAAATTAAAAGCGGAACATAAAAGCACATAATTGAAATATATAAAGAAATCATATAAAAACAAAAATCGCAGTTGAGCGATCGTGCTAAAACCACATAATTCGGGAGTGCCTAACACCTTCTCCCGGGTTAACAGAATTCCTTATCCAGGTTTCTAGTTTCGCAGACTGTAATACAGAGTCATAAATTTCCTCGGTTCGGGATTATAACCAGTGACTTGGGACACCATTATTTTCCCAAATGGCGACTCTAAATTAAATAAATTTATCCCGTTCCGACTGTCCTTTTAGTGGAAAAACTCCTTCCCTGATTAATATTATATCCCTTCCCGGGGTGTAGTAGTAAACAGTGGCACATTACGTTGTGCGTGAAAAAAGGAGGTGTGACAGCTCTGGCGACTCCGCTGGGGATAAGTAACCCAGAACTTCAGTTCAGGGTTTAAGAATTCAAGCTTAGTTAAAATTGTTGTTTTTGCTTATATCTGATTTCATTATATGTTTTGATCAATGTGCTATATGTTTACCTCTTTGATATTATGTGAACTGTATATATATAAACTCTGCCGAAAACCCTTCTCTTCTTACCTCCGGGGATGTGCTTACTGGTTGAGACTCCCCTTTCTATTAGAGTCAATACCAAAAATAAGAAAAAGAGGCCGGACAAGTTACAAAGCCGATTGACTCCGCGGGTCACCGATACGTAGCCCCCTCCTCAATCCGAGTCGTCCGCTCGGGTACACGGTCTAGCACTCTATGAAACCATAAGATATTGAACATATGTCTAGGACGATTATTTGCATCATAACTGACTTAGGGGACTCAACACAGGGGTTGGGTCCGTCTAGGACAGGTGACCCGGTAATTGAAAACCGAGCATACTATGTGTTGCATTTTTAATTATCTTTGATCGTTATGCGGACCGGCAAAATTCCCGAGAGTAGAAAGAGAATAGTCAAAAATGAAAAGAAAAAAAAAGAGAGAACGATTGATACAAGAGTTGTTAGAAAGTTGAAAATCTGAAAAAATTGAGAAAATAGCTTTATTGTTAAAATAATTGGTCAAATAATCTGACCGAACTACGCAGGTTTGATTCTTGCCATTAGGTGGGATACGTAGGCAACTCTCATCGGGTCCAACCACCTTTTTTCAAAAAATAAAAAAAAACGTGTGTTTAATTTTGTCAATAAAATCAGAGTGATGCCATTTTTGAAAATAGCCGAACGTTCCGAAAGGACGCCGGAAGGCTGTTTTTGCAAAAAATGGCCACTTAGAGTCTTTTCTTTTTCTTTTTTTGAATAATAGCCTTGAAATATTCCATGGGAAAATATTGAAAGGCCATTACCTCAAAATCAAGTTTGAGCAACCACCCTTTTCAAAAATCAAAAAAAAATGTGTGTTGAATTTTTTCAATAAATCGAAGTGATGCTATTTTTGAAAATAGCCGAATATTCCGAAAGGACCCCGGAAGGCTGTGTTTGCAAATATAGCCACTTTGAGTCGTTTTAAATAATTTTCGGGCATAGCCTTGAAATATTCCATGTGGAAATGTTGAAAGGCCGTATTCGCAAAATTAAGTTTGGGTTCACACCCTTTTTGCAAAAATAACATAAAAATGTTAAATTTTTTATTTTGTTATAAATAAGTCGGGTGATGCTATTCTTGCTTAAAATAAGCCGAATGTCCCTCAAAAGGACGCCGGAAGGTCGTTTTTGCAAGAATAGCCACTTTAAGTCATTTTAAATAATTTGCGGGCATAGCGTTGAAAAATCCCTCATGCAAATGTTGAAAGGCCGTATCCGCAAAATCAAGGTTGAGTCATCACTCAACTATACAAAAATAACCACTTTATCAAATAAGCTAATACATGGCCGAAATTTTGCTGAAATAGCCATATTTTTGCATTTTAACTTACTCAGTCTTGTGTTGGCCTGTTTCGGTGCTGAACGATGCCCCATAGGCCCTGGGATAAAAATATTGAATTTGTATCTTCTTAAATTAAATTATGCAAAAAGAGCCACTTTGTCTAAATAAGCCATTATATGGCCACTTTTGTAAAAATAGTCAATTGACATTAAAAGCTTTGCAATCTTGTGTTGACTTGTGGCGATACCGAACGATGCCCTATGAGCCCCAGGATGAGAAATTTTTCAAGTTTATCTTTCTTAAACAAAATTTTTCAAAAATAGCCACTTTGCCAAAATAAGCCATTACATGGCCAATTTTGTAGAAATAGTCATAATTGACACTAAAATATTTTTATTCCTGTAGAAATCTCTGGCATAAGATGTGAAAGTTTTTATCAAAGTTTGAAGTTGGAGTCGGTTTTTATAATTTTCCTCAAAGAAAACATTTTGAAAAAAAAATCAAAAATCAAATAAACATCTCTTTATTTCTTGCATTAATTTTCAAGAATTACGCTTGGTCTGATTCATGCGGGGTCATGATACGTAGGCAATCCACATAGGATTCGACCCATATCCATAATCAAAAAAAGAAGAAGAAGAAAATGAAAAAACCACAAAAAGGGAAAAAAGAAAAGAAAATAGCAGAAAAACAAAGGAAATCAATAAGTGAAATACCTTAACGCTAATGTGGTGGCTTCGTTTTGTTAATACAGAAAGTTGAGGTGGTTGGTTGTGGTAAATTGAACAAGATTCAAGGAAAATGATAACCAACATCGGAGCTGTTACGAGTGCACAAGAGACTCGGGATCAGAGAGTTCAACAAGGGTCTACTATGGTTAAGGAAAATAGAACATTAATACAACAAATGACCAAAATGCATCAAGCATGGGCTGATAGCCAGGGACAGCCTTCTCATGAGTGACAATTTGCTATACAGCAAGAACAATACCATTTCCCCGAGTACCACCCGTACTCATTTGACCTTCCTGTATACATCGAGAAGCCTACTCGGAAGAAGGTACAGGAAAAAATAGCCCAAAGAATGGAAAGATTAGAACGACAACTGAAAAATACGCGAGCAATGGCAGGTCAAAAGAGTGTTGCCTTCAGAGATCTTTGTATGTTCCCCGATGTCCACTTTCCGCCTAGTTTCAAGGTTCCCAAATTGGAAAAGTACGATGGACGTGGAAACCCCATAGCCCACCTGAAAAGGTATTGCAACCAATTGAGAGGTGTTGGAAGAAATGAAGAATTGCTTATGGCTTATTTTGGGGAAAGCCTCTCGGGAGTAGCATCTGAATGGTTTTGTGATCAAAACACGTCTTGTTGGTATGTCTGGGATGACCTGGCACGAACCTTTATCAAATAGTTTCAATACAATATCGACGTCACCCCAAATCGTATTTCCCTTTCTAAACTGAAAAAGAAACCAACTGAAAGTGTCAGGGAATATGCCGTCAAATGGAGAGAGCAGGCAGCTAGAGCTAAGCCACCCATGGATGATTACGAGTTGCCACTATTTTCCTTCAGGCTCAAGAGACAGATTACTTTCAATACATGATATCTGCAGTTGGTCAATCCTTTGAAGAAATAATCAAAATGGGAGAAATGGTGGAAGACGGTCTTAAGATAGGAAAAATTATAAGTCAAGCAGCTCTCAAAGATGCAACTCAGGATGTTCAAAGTGAATTTAGCGATGTGAATGGGAGGGATGAAGAAATCATGATGATGTTGGGGTGGAGGAGAGGTCCTATGAGAACATCTCGAAGGTATATGCAGCCTCATCACATTTTCCATGACCCACTTAAGCATTACTACCCGCCTCGGAACCCTCCATACTTTGTTCATCCAGTCCAATATGTTGCCCAACCCTCAAAACACCCAAGAAAATGAGCACGAACATCACAAAATCTCCACCAATATTTGCAAAATTTCCAAGCACCTTATAACCCACATCCAAACCAGGGGAATGGAAAGGAACAGAAGTTAAAAGATAATTTTACACCAATAGGAGAGTCTTATGCAAGCTTGTTTGAGAAGTTAAAACAACATGGCATGATTGCACCCATTCCTCCAAATCGGGTGGATCGACGTGCGAGAAGCTTTGACTCATCTAAAAAGTGTGAATACCACTCCAATGCTCTGGGGCACGATGTTGAAAGTTGCCGGGATTTGAAAAGAGAGATAGAAAGAATGATTCAGGAAGGAATAATTGCGGTCCGAGACAGTGGCATCCATAACATTGCACAGAATCCTTTACATGCACATGACGCTACACATTTTGTGGGAATGATGCTCGATGACGTGGGGAATAATAATCTTCTTGGGAAATTGTCAACTGAAGTTGAAGATATTGAAACAGAAAGTGATCTTGGCAACATAATGCAGAATTCAGTGGCTAAGATGCCATGCTTGTCAATTGGGAAAGGCGCTCCGTCTCTTAGAGTTTTGGTGGTATATTTTGGTGTCATCTCTGTTGCCCGGGTTATTTCAGGGTTGTAATCCGGACGTTGTCTTGGAAGTCAATACCCTTCTATCTTTCCACTTTAATTTGTTTTTGTTTAAGTGCTATCTAGGTTTGTAATTCTAGTCTATTCTGTTCGTTTTGTTGTTCATCTTGTTTCAACCCATCAGTTTAATACAACCCTCCGTTTCCCGTCATTTCTAGTCATTCCATTTCTAATCACTTTACAATCTTCTCATAATTGATTTTTACAACATGACATGCACATAATTTTCGACATGATTTTAAAAGTCAAATTAGCAATGAAATAATGTTGAAGATGTAAGGATACTCGGAAGAAACAAAATTTATCAGAATACTGTGAAGCCTAAATCAAGTGAATACTGGGGGGAAAACATAACATAAAGAAATGCTTTGGACATGCATCATGCTTCATCGGTTTAAAGCCAAAGGCAAAAGTACCCCAAGGCTAAAGGAACCATTCGTGGTATCGCGATTGTTGCCTAATAGCACAGAGAATCGTCAAATACAGAAGGCAAATATTTGAATCAATCAAAGGTGTTTAACTGTGTAGTTTGTACTTGGTAGGTTTTGAAGATTCGAATGACGAAGGTGTTTTATTCGGCTATCCAAACACTTTATCCATTGTTATCCCTTTTAGCCTTATTTTATTTTCTTTCATATCCCTCTTTCGGAATCAACAACAAAAATTGAGGATTGAGCGAGGAAATCAAATGGAGAAACAAAAGGGGAGAAAAGAAGGAAAAAAGAAAACAAAAAGAGAAGAAAAGAAAAAGAGAAAAAAAAGAAAGAAAAAAAAAGGAAAAGAAAAGAAAAGAAAAAGAAAATAAAAGAAAAAGAAAAAGAAAAGAAAAGAAAAATGCAAAGAAAAGAAGAAATTGGGAGAAGTCAAATCGCAGCAATGAAGCGATCTTATGATCCGAACTACGTTTGACTTGATCCCGAAAGGGTACGTAGGCAGCCTCACTAAGGTTCAGTCACAATAAAAGAAAAATCCAAAAAAACCCCCAAGAAGGAAACTGAGGCATGAGTTATGGTTTTTGAAGAAATAAGATTCCGGAAGTTGTAATCCTTTAACCCACGTTGAAATAATTTGAGCCTTTATATCCTTTTTTCTAAATCCCATCCAAAAGCCTGCATTACGGTCCAAAGAAAGACCTTCCGATCAATCTTTAAGAAATGCAGAGTCAAACAAGCAAAGGTGAATCACATCAGGGGCAACACTCCAATCCGAACAAAGGAGAATGAAGAATTCAAGAAATGACGAGAACCACCATGGACTCCAAGACGAGAGAAATTAAAATGAGAGAGTCTTATCGGTGAAAACCCTCACGGGCACCGTAAGGCGACAGTGAGTTGAGAAAAAAAGAAGAAGAAAATCAAATGAGAGAGGCTTGATGGTGAAAACCCTATGGGCACTACAAGCCGACTAAGGAGTTGAATTAGATCAAGAAAATGAAATGTTGAAGACCAGTTTCACGGAACATTGCAACAAGAGTTGAGCATCAGATGTGCTGTACAGAGAAGGCCAAAAGTGCATGTCAAGGTCACTAGAGTCGGTATTCACATCTGATAGGTCATTATTTTGTAGGTTTCTTGTTAGGAATTGTATTTTTCCTTTCTCTCTATTCTTCACACCTTGTTTTACCCTCCCTCTTATTGATTCTATTGGGTCATAACAAATAAAGAAATGATTTCAAAATTGCCACCAAGCTTTCCAATGGTACGAGATGGGATTTGGCCAACACATCAATATTCGTAAGAAAGGAAAAGTCAGGCCAGTGCTTTAATCCAAAAGAGAAACATGTGCAATGAAGCGGGTAACAATTAAAATGTTTGGGGATCATGCGAGACACAAAGGTCGGTAAAGTGCCAATTCGGGGAAAAATATAACAAATGGAAGTACGGGGTTTGAATAGAGAAAGGGTATATATATTCTGACAAAAGAAAGAGTCAGTTAAGAAACACCCAAGGTTGTCCAATGAAATCATTCAAGAAATCATAGACTTCAAGATCGGAATTGTGGGATCCGTCAAGAAAGGAACAACATACATGCCATAAGGAAGGCGAGTTTGAATAAAAAAAGTTGAAAATGGATAGTCGGTGAACAGGCAAGGCACTCAAGTGGAAAGCAGTCACCATCAAGGCCACAACCAACCACCGCATTTTAAACTGACAGATTTTTCATTGTTTTGGAACAGGGGCAAAACATATTCTACGAAAGAATTATCAAACTGGGGCAGAATAAAATTTTCTATCATTTTCTTGAAATCGGATAGTCATTCGAAGAGCATGAAGTTGAATACAGTTGATTTTGAAGATGGATAATTCAAGTTGAAAGGTAAAGGAAACAAGTGTCAGAGAATGAAAAAATCTTAGTCTGTTGAAACTTTCTCCTATGACAAAAGTCTTAGTCCGATGAATTTTTCACCTAAGATAAATGGATAAAATCTTAGTCTGTTGAATCTTTTCCCAAGATAAAAGTCTTGGTCCGATGAATCTTTCACCTAAGATGAAAGGAATGAATTTTAGTCCGTTGAAACTTTCTCCTAAGATGAAATCTTAGTCTGATGATTTTTTCACCTAAGATAAAGGGATAATGTAAGTTGAAAACAAAGGAAAGGCAGAAGTCAATTTGAAAATGAAAGAAGAAGTTGAAAAAGGAAATGAAGGCATAATTTGAAAAGAAAAGGAAAGGCATAATTTGAAAGGTAAAATCAGAAGTTGGAAAAGAAAGAAAGGTAAAAGTCGAAAAGAAATGAAAGATTGTTGAATTTGAAAGACTTAAGAAAGTCTGAATTGAAAATGGACCCAGTCTGATGAATTATCTCCTGGAGTCATAATCTCAGTCAGATGGATATTCCTCCTGAGACAACACAGAAAATAGACCCAGTCCGAAGAATTATCTCCTGGAGTCATAAACTCAGTCCGATGGATAATCCTCCTGAGATTACATTGAAATGGACATAGTCCAATGAGAATCAAATCTTAGCCTGTTGAAACTTTCTCCTAAGAATAAAGGTCTTAGTCTGATGAATTTTTTCACCTAAGATAAACTTCAGTCACAAGGTAACACAAAAGTTTTTAATTTCTCTTCAAGCGCCCACCTGGAAAATAAGGGAATACTTTTTTGCATTTTTAATTTCTGTTCAGGCGCCTACCTGGAAAATAAGGGAATACATTTATGCAATTTTTAATTTCTGTTCAGGCGCACACCTGTAAAACAAGGGAATATTTTCTGCATTTCTAAATTTTCATGCATCAGACGCCAACCTGGATAACAAGGGAATATTTTTCTGCATTGCATTTCATGCATCAGGCGCCCACCTGAATAACAAGGGAATATTTTTCTGCATTGCATTTCATGCATCAGGCGCCCACCTGGATAACAAGGGAATATTTTTCTGCATTGCATTTCATGCATCAGGCGCCCACCTAGATAACAAAGGAATATTTTCTGCATTTTCATTTTTCATGCATCAGGCGCCCACCTGTATAACAAGGGAATACATTTCTGCATTTTTTAATTTTTCGAAAAAAATGAAAATTTTTCTTTAAATTGTGACATTCATTAACATGATGTACCCGGTCACCATACTGGGGCAGCAGAAAAAATCTTTCTTTGGTTGTTTGTTTTGTCACTAGCAGGGGTCCACCTGGAAAATGGACGCATATTTCAAATTGAAGAAGTTGAACAAGTTCAAGGCAATAACAAGAATGCCGGTGAAAAAGAAAATACAAGTTCAAGACAATAACAAGAATGTTGTTGGAAGGAATACAAGATACAAGATCAAGAAAACACAAAAACAAGTTGGAAGACATAGATATGATTTTTTGTAATTCATAGACCGTAGCTTAGGCTAGCTTCTTTTATTTTTACCATGGTGTAATAAGGGGTCAGTTAGCAGTGACGGAAGTAACAATAGCAACAACAGTGAGATCACAGTCCTTGGTAGTTCCATCTACCAGACCTTCCCGAACTGCACTGACCTAATTCCTGTTTAGCCCAGGATATGTAGGCAACCTCTGAAGCAGGGTGCGGTCAAAATGTTTTCAAAATGCTTCACAACGGAATACTCGCACGGGTAAAAATCGTTCATAGTTGCTCACTTATCTTTGCACGAAAACTCTTCGTGTCCCCAAGCAAAGAGAGACAGCTGTGACCACGTGATTTTAACCCTACACATGAGTTATTCCAATAAAATTCAAATAAATAATTTTTCCTTATTTTTTATAATTTTGTGTTAATTGTTTGCGTGTTATTTGAGTGTGATAAATAAAAAATACAAAAATGCATTAAGGAAATTAATTTATTTTTAACAAATTAAAGAAAAAATAAAAAATAATAACATTAGTTTGCTTTTAATTTGAAAATTGCCAAAAAAAAGGTAATTAGTAGTACAAAATGGGAAAAATATAGAAAATTGAAATACAATAAAAATACAAAAAAAAATATAAAATACAAAATAAAATGGACAAAAGAAATGAAATAAAATATACAATACACAAAATAGGGCTGAAAATCGTTATTGATAGCCCAAAAAACAGAAGTAATTCCCAGGCCCAAACGCCCCTTCAGTGGCCCAAATGCAAAAAACAACGCCCCAGCCCAATCCCTTTGTCCAGACATATCGGCCACCCATTTGATCCCAGGCGTTCGTGACTTTAAATCCAATGGCTCTGATTTGTTACACTTTAATATACAAAATGTTAAAACAAAACATTAGAGACAGTATTCTTTACTTAGTCTCTTTAGCTAACACGAACAGACCCTTCGTCTCTTTCTCTTCCGCCGCCTTATCTCTCTTCTTCCAAACAATCGCCGCCGCTAGGGTTCCGCCACACACGGCGGCAGCCGACCTCATTTCCCGGTGAAACCAACATCCAAATGTTCCCCTCATCCTCCTCATCACATTTCTACCATTAGTTACCTTCGAAACCCAACCAAACTCCCCAAATATTAAACCCTAAATCACGCCGCCACCCACCACCACGGCGCCGCCTCCACCCAAACACTCCAAAACACATACCCCACCATTCTTTTTAACACCCTCACACTATTACAAGAGATATTAAGCCGAGAAGCTGCTGGATTTTTCAAGACTCTACAGATTTTGTTTCAAGAATTTCAAGAAAAGTTCGGATTCAAGAAAATGATCAAGAATAAAGAAAAGAGAATAGAAGAAAGAAAAATGAAAAGAAAACAAGGAAAAAAAAGAAATTTACAAGAAGGAAATAACGGAAAAGCTAAGTCTTCTTCTTTATCTCTTTGTTTTTTTAAGTCGTTTTGTTTGTATGAAACATAATTTGTCTTGTTTGCATGAAAAAGAAAGAATCCCTTTGTTTTGTTTAATTCGTCTTGATTCATCTTTTAGTTTCTAATTTTTATTATATTGTTTTAACAATTTTTAGACTTTCAGATTTTTCTGTTAGATTTCTGTTAAATTTGCTAATTTCTGATTAACAAGTAAAATTTTTAAACAAAAAACCAGAATTAATTTCTCTCTTTTCTAATTTCTCTTAGTTTGAATTCATTTTTCTTAGATTTAATAAGTGAAATATAATAGTAAAGATCAAACTGAAATTTTAGATCCGTTGATACTGGGAATCTGTTTCAATCTTGTTTTGAAATTCAAATTGATTAATTGATGATTAGTGGAATTGTGTTGGTAATTTGTTATTGATTAACACTTAGGATGTATTGGTTATAGCTGAAATTAGTGAGTTGTTCGATTTGTGAATTCGCCCTTAGACTATCATAGATTCAAGTAGGTCGATAGTTGAAATCACACGATTCGTATCAACCTAAGGTGATTACTTGATAGATTCAATTTCGATTAGTTATTTCGATTGACAAGACTCACCATCTATCAAATTGTTTCCCGAGTCTTGTTAATTGAATAACTGAACAAAAGTGGCTATGTTTGTAAGACTGGCTAGGGTTGGTTATGGATGTAATGTGAATTTAGTTATTGAACTAATTCTAAATTTTGAAAGTTAAAGGGGCTAATTGGTCAATTGAATTATAGTGACTTAATTGTGGCTATATGATAAATACCAATCTGAAAATTGGTTTAAATAAGGAGAAAATACAGAATTTTGAAATGTAATAACTATTAAGAAGTAGGGTTAAATGGGGAATAAGAATTGGTATAATTGTAATAAGGCTAAAAGGAAAAGGGGTTCAATTGGGATAAGAAATAGTAACATTGTTATAAATATAGAGCATTAAGAGCAGTTTGGGTATAAAAAGGGTAGAATTAGTAATTCCCTATGACGACCCAAAGGGTCATCACCTATTTTTCTCACTTGTTCCGCACTTCCGAGGACTTGAAAACCTCATTCTATGTTGCCTCGATTTAAGTGCATGATCCGAGCATTTAGCCGGAAAGATTTTGTGATAGAATATGTAAATTCTATGAGATGTCCAGGCCTTAGCCAACCAGTTTGTGAGACTAGACATTTCTGAGCCTAGCAGGGTGTTAGCCTGCACGGTCGCTCGTTCATCTCTATTAGAGCGGATCCGTGAGAGGCAGTTTGATGATCCTCATTTGCGTGACTTGAGAGATACTGTACAGCGGGGAGGTGCCACGAAGGTAACTCTAGATGATGACGGAGTATTGAGATTGTAGGGTCGAGTTTGTGTACCCATTGTTGAGGGGATTTGAGAGTTGATCTTAGCGGAGGCCCACAGTTCGCGGTATTCTATTCACCCAGGCGCCGCGAAGATGTATCAGGATTTACGGCAGCACTATTGGTGGCGCAGGATGAAGAAAGACATTATTGCGTATGTCGCTCGGTGTCTAAATTGTCAGCAGGTGAAAGATGAGCACCAGAGGCCTGGTGGTGTATTCCAGAGAATCAGTATATGTCTCTTACTCATCGGAGAGGTTAGCAGAGATTTACATCAGGGAGATTGTTCGTCTTCATGGGGTGCCGGTGTCTATTATCTCGGATCGGGGTACGCAGTTTACCTCGTGTTTCTGGAGAGCGGTCCAGCAGGAGTTAGGCACTCAGGTTTAGTTGAGTACAACTTTTCATCCTCAGACAGACGACCAGTCCGAGAGGACTATTCAGATTCTAGAGGACATGCTCCGATCCTGTGTCATTGATTTTGGAGGCTCGTGGGACCAGTTTTTGCCATTAGAAGAGTTCGCCAACAATAACAGCTACCAGTCTAGCATCCAGATGGCCCCGTATGAGGCGTTGTATGGTAGGCGATGTCGATCTCCAGTCTGATGGTTTGAGCCAGGAGAGGCTCAGTTGTTGGGTACATAATTAGTTCAGAAGGCCTTGGATAAGGTCAAGACCATCCAGGAGAGATTGCGTTTAGCTCAGTCCAGACAGAAGACTTATGCGAATCATAAGGTTCGAGATGTAGATTTCATGGTTGGTGAATGGGTATTGCTCCGAGTGTCGCCTATGAAGGGCGTGATGAGGTTCGGGAAGAAGGGCAAACTCAGCCCTCGGTATATTGGTCCATTTGAGATTCTGGACCAAGTGGGAGGGGTGGCTTACAAACTAGCTCTGCCACCTAGCTTATCATCTGTGCAACCAATTTTCCATGTATCTGTGCTTCGGAGATACCACGACGATCCCACACATGTGTTAAACTTTAGTAATGTCCAATTGGACAATGATTTATCCTGCGAGGAGGAGCCGGTGGCCATTCTAGACCGGCAGGTCCGACAGTTGAGGTCGAAGAGTTATATTTCTGTGCGTGCTCAGTGGAGAGGTCAGCCTCCTGAGGCTTCGACCTGGGAGTCCGTGTCTGATATGCGGACCCGACTCAGGTCCTTCCTTCTCTTGTCCGTTCAAGGACGAACGGTTGTTTTAGAGGTGGAGGATGTGATGACCCAAAGGGTCATCACTTGTTTTCCTCACTTGTTCCGCACTTCCAAGGCCTTGAAAACCTCATTCTATGTTGCCTCGATTTATGTGCATGATCCGGGCATGTAGCTGAAAAGATTTTGTGACAGAATATGTAAATTCTATGAGAAAATTGAAGAAAAATGATATTAATATTGATATAGTTGACTTCGATCAATATTCTTGGTAAACGGACCCGGACCCAAGATCGGACGGTCTCGAAAGGTCCGTAGGAAAATATGGGACTCGGACATGCTTCCGAAGTCGAATTATGAGGCATAGAGCCTAAGTTATGGGTTTTTCTATTAAATTATTTTTGCTGTAATTATTAAAGGAAAATGAATTAAATGACCTTGGTACGGGCTCGTATTTTGGTTCCGACGCCCGGCACAAGTCTTAAATATTATATATGTACTTTCTGCAAAGTTTGGTAACAATTGGATGTCGTTTGATGTGTTTTGAACCTTGAGTTCCAAATTTGAAAGTTATGAAACCAAAAAGGATGATAATCATGAACTTGAGGCTTGATTTGATGAAAACGATGTTATATTGGCGATGTGATCGCACGAGCAAGTTTGTAATATGTTTTTGATGTTGTGTACATGTTTGGTTTGGAGCCCGGGGGCTCGGGTAAAGATTTGATAGGCCGTTGGTTCAAATTCTGAAATTTTACACAGCTGGTTTTTCATCCAGCTGGTATCTTCGCAAATGCGAAGATTTTCACGCAATTGAGATAAGTTCCAGATTAGTCTTGGTTCGCAAATGCAAACTAGACTTCGTAAATGCGAAGTTGGCAGGGGTGTGTAGTGGTTCACAAATGCGAACTTAACCTCGCAAATGCGAAGGCCTCTTTGACCCAGCCTTGTTCGCAAATGCGAACATTATATCGCAAATACGATGCTGACAGACCCCAGACCTGATGCGTTCGCAATTGCGAACAAATGTTTGCAATTGCGATACCCGCAACTGTGCAATTTTATACTTAAACGAATTTTTCAGTTCTTTCTTTATTCTTTAAAAAACCCACACACCACACACGAACCCTCAAGAGAAAATTCACTCCAAAATAATTGTAAGTCACTTTTTACTTAATTCTTTCAAATCCTAACAACATTAAACATGACTTTCATAGAAATCAAAGGTTTTCATGGTAGAAATTCTTGTTTTTGGGTAGAACCTAGGGTTTTCATGAATTGGGTAATTGGACCTCGAATTGGGGTCCGATTTTGAAACAAACCATATATTTGAACTCGTGGGGGAAATGGGTAACCGGAATTTGGTCCGAACCCCGAGTTCCGACCATGTGGGGCTACGGGCGTTTTGGGAAATTTTGGGGTAAACTTTGAGAAAACCATTTTTAAGCATTCAAACTAAGTTATTTAGTATTTATTAATGTAATGGAATCAATTGTGACTTGATTCGAGCTAGTTGAAAGCGAAAATTTGGGGAAAAGCTATAGTTGAAGGATAATTTGGACTTCAAGGCTAGAGGTAAGTGTTTGTTCTATCCTAGCTTGAGGGAATGGGATTTTGTGCTATGTGCTATGTGATCGAGTGCGGTGTATGGGCTGTGGTGACGAGCATCCATACACTGGCGTCTAGCATGACCATGATTCGTTGTTGATACTTGTTGTGAGATATTTAAAGATGAATTGTTTAACCCTTGCCGGGTTGTGGAATTGTACATTGTTTTCCCTTGTCGGGACTTTGTTGTGGTGATTATTGTGTTCCTTACTGGGACGGTTCATGATTGTTGTTTTCATTCTCTGCCCTTAACTGTGATTGTTATTTAGGTGAGGAAGAGTGATAATGCATGAGGGTGATGTTGTGCCTTGTTTTATTGTTATTGCATGAAGGTTAATGTCGTGCCTCATTATTGATTATGCACGAAGGTTAATGTCGTTCCTTGTTATTGATTATGCACGAAGGATGACGTCGTGCCTTGTGATATTGATTATGCACGAAGGGTAATGTCGTGCCTTGTTATTGAACCATGCACGAAGGATCATGTTATGCCATGGATATGAGGATGAGAGTAAAAGCACGAAAGGTGATGCCGTGCACTTTTATTTGTATATTTGGTGAGGATGAGAGTAAAAGCACGAAGGGTGATATCATGCAACTATTTGCTATTCCTTGTTTGATATTAACTGTTTCCATTATACTCTGTTTTCCATTGTTGACTTAATAACTGTTGTTAACTGTTGAGCTTCTTTCTTATGATATTTCTTGTTGGATTTTTTTACTTGATATCTCTTGTTATCTTGTGGTGTACATATGTATATAGAACTGCACAGGTTTATGTGGGTGTCTGGTTCTAGGCTTGTCATTACTTCACCTGGATAGGCCAGGCACTTACCAGCACATGGGGTCAGATTGTGCTGATACTGCACTTCTGTGCGTTTTTTAGCAGGTCCAGGTTTTGATCAGGAGCAGCAGCAGTAGAACCTTGCGTGGGAGTTGACATTTCGAGACCGAGGTAGCTTGCAGGCGTCCGTAGGCCTGGCGTCTCTTCCACTTATTTATGTTATTTTCTGTGGTCTCATTGTTCCGAAACAAACAGATTCATGTTATTTTCCTTCAGACCTTTATGTGTAGTATTCAGTAGTAGTTCGTGAGTTGGTAACTCCACATCTTGGGTAGAGGATTTCAGCAGTGTTTTGCTTTAGTATTACTTATCTCTATTTTGAAAGTCTTCCGCACGTATTTAATTAATGTTATTGTTCTTGATGATAAAAATAAGTATGAAATAATGATAAAAGCAGGTTAATGTTGAATGTAGTGGCTTGCCTAGCTACCATGAGTAGGCGCCATCACGATCCCGATGTTGGGGGAAAATCCGGGTCGTGACAAGTTGGTATCAGAGCTCTAGGTTACATAGGTCTCACCACTCACGAACAAGCTTAGTAGAGTTTGTGAGGTAGGTACGGAGACGTCTGTACTTGTCCTCCAGAGTCTATTGAGTTAGGAAAGAGTCTCTCATTTGTTCCTTCTTGTCGTGCAATTTGTTTCTTAAATACTGATTGAACTTCTACTCTGTCCTTTCGCAGATGGTGAGGACACACGCTTCTTCGTCCGCTGACCAGCAGCCTAAGCCACAGGCAGCTCCCGTGAGGTGCAGGGGCCGAGGCCATATCGTAAGCCGTGGTAGGGGCAGAGCTCAGCCTCCGGCAGCTATTCCAGAGGTGGAGCCTCATATTGAGACTGGCGAGGAGGTTCCAGTCACAACAGCTCCAGTGGGCCCAGCTCATGTCCTAGGTGAGGCTTTATTTACCCCGGATCTTTGGGAGGCTTTGGTTAGGATAGCGGGTTTTATGAATAGCGTTGCCAGAGCGGGCTTATTACCAGCTGCACCAGCCGCTTCTCAGGCTGGAGGAGGGGCCCGGACTCCTGTTGCTCGTACTCCGGAGCCAGTAGCTCCTCAGCCTCAGGCACCATTGGTTCAGCCTATGGCCACTCTGTAAGGTACCACAGCTCATGCCGGAGATGGAGCGGCCATGACTTCTGATTCTTTATGGCGACTTGATCGGTTCTCCAAGTTGTTTACCACTACCTTCAGGCGGTGCCAAATCAGAGGATCCTCAGGATTTCTTATTCAGTTGCCACGAGATTCTCAAGACTATGGGGATAGTGGAGTCTAATAGAGGTTACTTTTGTACATTCGGGCTTTCAGGATCCGCCAAGATTTGGTGGAGAGACTATTGTTTGACTTGACCAGCTGGGTCCCCGGCTTTATCATGGGATCAGTTTGCAGAGTTATTTCTGGAGAGGTTTCTCCCTGTTACTCAGCGGGATGCACTTCGGAGGCACTTTGAGCGCCTCTAACATGGTACTATGACTATCACTCAGTAGGAGACGAGATTTGTTGATCTGGCACGTCATGCAGTGGAAATACTCCCCACAGAGCGGGAGAGGGTCCGCAGGTTCATAGGTGGGTTTAATCAGCCGATTAGACTTCAGATGGCTATGGGAGTGGGGAATGATATATCTTTTCAGGAGGCAGCTAATGTAGCAAGAAGAGTTGAGATGGCTCTTGCTCGGGGAGGTGGTTATCCTTCGGACAAGAGGCCTCGTCATTCCGGCATATTCATCGGTTCTTCTTCTGGGGGCAGGGAATCTTTTGATAGGGGCCAGTCTTCCAGATCTTTTCATTCCGCCCTTCAGGCTTCACATGGTGGACCAGGTGATCGTAGGTTTCGTGAGTAGTATTCAGATCAGCCTCCTATTAGTGCCCAGCCTCTTCAGAGTGTTCGTGGGGGCCATTCAGGTCGTTAGGGCCAGCAGCCCCATCAGCCTAAATATTGCTATTGTTGTAGTGACCCAGGTCATCTTGTCAGATTTTGCCCTCGAGCGATGGGCAACATTCAGCAGCGGGGTCCTCGTCCCATGATTCAGGCCCCAGCTGACCCCCAGCCTGCCCAGCTAGCCAGAGGCGGGGGTAGAGATCGTAAAGGTGGAGGTCAAGACCGTAGAGGTAGAGATCGTCCAGCCAGAGGTAGAGGTCAGCCAGTGGATGACCGTCCCAGATATGTAGCTCAGAGGGGAGGTGCTGATCCTAGATTTTATGCCTTACCAGCCAGGCCAGAGGCAGAGGCATCAGATGTCGTGATTACAGGTACCATTATTGTTTGTGACAGAGGTGCTTCAGTATTATTTGACCCTGGGTCTACATATTCATATGTATCTTCCTACTTTGCACCGTATTTGGCCGTGCCTAGCTATGCTCTAGATATTCCAGTTTATGTGTCTACACCAGTGCGTGACTCTATAGTAGTCGACCGGGTGCATCGTTCGTGCGTAGTCATATTTGGGGGTCTTGAGACCCGTGTTGATCTGTTACTATTAGACATGGTGGATTTCGATGTCATATTTGGGATGGACTGGTTGTCCCCATACCATGCTATCCAAGATTGTCATGCCAAGACTGTGACCTTGGCCTTGCCTGAATCACCCTGACTAGAGTGGAGAGGGACCTTCAGTCACTCCGTCCGCACTATCATTTCCTATGTTAAGGCTCGACGCACGGTCGAGAAGGGGTGTCTAGCTTATCTGGCTTATGTTCCTGATTCCAGCGCAGAGGTTCCTTCTATTGAGTCAATCCCTATTGTACGGGAGTTTCTTGAGGTTTTCCCTTCAGACCTGCTGGGCATGCCACCTGACAGGGATATTGATTTCTGTATTGATCTGGCACCGGGCACTCAGCCCATCTCTATTCCACCCTATCGTATGGCCCCGCCGGAGTTAAAGGAGTTATTAAAAGATCAGTTGCAAGACCTTCTAGAAAAAGGCTCTATTAGGCACAGTGTTTCCCCCTGGGGAGCACCTGTGTCATTTGTGTAGAAAAAGGATGGCTCGATGAAAATGTGTATTGATTACCGGCAATTGAACAAAGTGACGATAAAGAACAAGTATCCACTGCTGAGGATTGATGATTTGTTTGACCAGCTACAAGGAGCGAGGGTGTTCTCAAAAATAGACTTGAGGTCAGGCTACCATCAGCTGAAGATCAGGGCGGCTGACATTCCTAAGACAACCTTTCGCACTAGATATGGGCATTATGAATTCTTGGTCATGTCCTTCGGGTTGACCAATGCCCCAGCAGCGTTCATGGAGTTGATGAATTGGGTGTTCAGGCCTTATTTGGATCTGTTCGTGAGAGTCTTTATAGATGACATCCTGGTATACTCCCGCAGCCAGGAAGAGCACGAGCAACACTTCAGAGTGGTTCTTCAAACTCTGAAGGATAATCAGCTATATGCCAAATTTTCGAAAGATGTGAGTTTTTGTTGAGTTCAGTGGCATTTCTGGGTCACATTGTATCAGTGGAAGGTATTCAGGTAGACCCAAAGAAGATTGAGGCAGTCCAAAATTGGCCTCGACCAGCTTCAGTGATCGAGATCCGGAGTTTCTTGGGGTTAGCAGGTTACTACCGTCGATTTGTAGAGGGGTTCTCTTCTATTGCAGACCCGATGACCAGGTTGACCTAGAAGGGTGCCCAGTTGCAGTGGTAAGATGAGTGTGAGGCGAGATTTCAGAAACTCAAGACAGCTTTGACTACAACACCAGTGCTGATACTACCTACGGGTGCAAGGCCTTATACAGTTTACTGTGACGCGTCCCGTACAGGGCTTGGAGTGGTATTGATGCACGATGGTAAGGTTATTGCGTATGCTTCGAGGCAGTTGAAAATACATGAGAATAATTATCTAGTTCATGATCTTGAGTTGGCAGCGGTGGTTCATGCCTTAAAGATCCGGAGGCATTATCTATATGGTGTGACATGTGAGGTGTACATTGATCAAAAAAGCCTACAGTACTTGATAAAGCAAAAGGAGTTGAATTTACGATAGTGGAGATGGATAGAGTTGCTGAAGGACTATGATGTTACTATCCTATATCACCCAGGTAAGGCCAATGTGGTGGCCGATGTATTGAGTAGAAAGTCTACCAGCATGGAGTCTTGCCTTTATCCCGGTCGGTCAGAGACCATTTGCTCTAGATGTCCAGGCCTTAGCCAACCAGTTCGTGAGACTAGACATTTCTGAGCCTAGCAGGGTGTTAGCCTGCACGGTCGCTCGTTCATCTCTATTAGAGCAGATCCTTGAGAGGCAGTTTGATGATTCTCATTTGCGTGACTTGAGAGATACTGTATAGCGGGGAGGTGCCACGAAGGTAACTCTAGATGATGATGGAGTATTTAGATTGCAGGGTCGAGTTTGTGTACCCAATTTTGAGGGGATTCAAGAGTTGATCTTAGCGGAGGCCCACAGTTTGCGGTATTCTATTCACCCGGGCACCGCGAAAGATGTATCAGGATTTATGGCAGCACTATTGGTGGTGCAGGATGAAGAAAGACATCATTGCATATGTCGCTCGGTGTCTGAATTGTCAGCAGGTAAAATATGAGCACCAGAGGCTTGGTGGTGTATTCTATAGAATCGAAATTCACGAGTGGAAATGGGAGAGGATCACTATGGACTTCATTACTGGACTTCCCTTGACTTAGAGGAAATTTGATGCTATTTGGGTCATTGTTGATAGGCTGAACAAGTTAGCACACTTCATTCCAGTAGCTGTCTCTTACTAATCGGAGAGGTGTCACACTACTAGAAAATAGGCCTAAGGCAACGCCACAACATCCGTTGCCGTAGTAACGACAACCGTTGCAATAGAGATAGTGGCACAGTTTAGCGTCTGTTGCGGGAACTTGCGTCGCCATTGGTCAATTGCAACGGTTTCAAGCAACGGTTTAATAACCGTTGCCATAGGAACATCTAATGCAATGGTTGTATCATGACCAAAACCAATAGTTAATAGTGAGTTATGGCGACGATTTTGAACCGCCGCTATTTGGATATTGCAACGACTGAGAACCGTTGCTATAGACATTACAACATTTTATATATTTTTTTTTACCTGTTGGAACGGTTATTACAGGCTGATGCAACGGTTATGCTGAGCTACTGCAACGAATATCCTGAGCTACTACAACATGTATCTTGTGCTACTGCAACGCTTATCCTGAGCTACTACAATGCTTACTGGAAGCTATATAACGGTATCGCAACAAGATAAATATATAATACACTGAAATTAATACATAACTGATGAAATGAAAATATATTCATCAACAGAATCATAATTCAAAATATACAACTGCAATTATCCATTTATAAAAGCAAAATATACGATAAAAGTGTTTAATAATCCAAGAGTTGGATTACATAAGTTTGCAAAATAGTTTCAAAATAAAAACATTCCTAGATTTTCTGAAGATTCTTCGACCAATACTTTTAGGTAAGGTCTTCACTGCTTTTATCTCCCCCTTGATCATTTGGTTCACCTGTAAATTCAGCAAGAACATAAATAGTTAGAGGCAAGAAAAAGATGTTAGAGGCAAGAAAACGAAATAGTTAGAGGCAAGAAAAATAGTTACAGGACCATTCTGCCTAATAATCTACCATTATGCCTAACAAAGGGTGTGTAAGAAACATTCAAATCTGCCTAACAACATACAGCAGCACATACATGCGGATGCACACCTGATTATCACATTCACAACAAGTACTTGAAAGGGAAAAGAAGTAAATAAATATCACAGCAAGCTAAGATAGTAACCACCACTAACCAAGTACATCTGGAATAATACTAAGACTTGATGCATTAATCTACATCTTCTTAGGTTCATATTCACCTATTGCTTTCTCAAATAGCTAGAACACCAGCCTATTCTATTTTTTTTTATTTGCACCAAGTGTCCAAATCTCTTCGAGACCCCGACTAATCCCAAGGGTGCACAGGCCCTCGGCAAGGAGTTTCCCACAAGAACACCAGCCTATTCTGTTATGCTATCTAATAAGCAACTTTTGTCAATTTAGAGGTTGACATGAAACATCAGGCTATTCATTCATATATCTGAAACTAACAAGTAAACAAGACCATTCTGAACATAATTTCTTTTTTCCTCTTAATTTAATTGTACTTTATGATTTCTCATCTTCCATGGTTCATCCAGTTTTGATCCCAAGATCATAAGCATTCTTAACTATGGAGAAATAATTTCTTTCTTATCTCTTGTTAATTGTCATCTTTTGTACAATTCCAGAATCATTTCTTTACTTGATTTCCCTTTCCTTTGGAATTTTGAAAGCAATTATGTCATATTCAGAGATTACTAGAATCATGACTAGTCTAATGAATAATTGTAGTAGAATAGACTGTAACTGTAACAACTGTAACTGTAACGACTAAGAAATAGCACTGTAACGACTGTAACGAAATACTAAAGACTGTAACGACTAAGAAATAGCACCGTAACAACTGTAATACAACTGTAATAAGCACTGTAATGAAATAGCATTCTGTTTAAAACCTCGGCTTTAGCCATTGGCATATAGTCGTCTTGCTTATCTGTTTTAAAATTTCAGTAGCATAATGAAACACTAGTAGATCAATTAATTAGAAGTAGCAAAGGATAGTAGTTTGAGAGAAACAGATGGTGCACACAACAAAAGAGGAAAAGAGAGACCAATTCTCTGTTTTTGAGTGATATAGATTGCGCACACAACCAATCTATAACTAATATCGAAAATAAATCGAACCTTGATTGTTGTTGCCAAAAGATGGCATGTTGATTGGTTGAATAGCTGCTTGTTGTGCGGACGAAGCTTCTCCTGGCACAAGTTTTCTATAACATTAGGATCGACTGTAATACAACTGTGACGACTAAGAAATAGCACTGTAACGACTGTAATACAACTGTAATGAGCACTATAACGACTAAGAAATAGCATTCCAAACAACCCTCGGCAGTGTTGACATATAATTCAAGAAATAGCATTCAAACAACCACTGTGGACTAAACCGTGGTAGACAGAGGATAGGGTTCACAAAGGCATGAGGATTCAATAAGGATTTTCCCTGTGTTTCTTCTTATTACCTGGCTTCTGTGCTCATCATTTTCTTGCATTTAAATGGAAATGACTGCACTTTTACTAACTTTTTTCTTTTCATATATGTGTCTCTTATGTTTATCAATTTTTTCTTTAGCTTTTTTGCGCTGAATTTTAGGATAAGAACTTTATTTCTGTGGTGGACCTTTGCTTGTGAATTAGTCGAATCTATTTTTTACAGGTTATTTGTTTGGTTTCTTAAAGCATTGGAACTTAATTATCTGCAATGTTGTCTCTGCCTCCACTGAGAAACAGCAACACAGTTGAATGAAAAATTTGCATCCCAGCAATAGACCATCATCACAGATAATGGTCTATAAGTCCAAAACTGAGGATCCTGTAGAAAAGGAATGATCTATAACCAAGGATGCATGTTCCACATGTAAGGCATGTCAACTGAAGAAAGAAATTGGTAAAACAGAATCCAACCAGCTCTCAAATCAAGCTACAGGTTTTTGCAACCAGCTCTCCTATATCAGAATCCAACCAAATCTCCTATATCAAGCTACAAGTAAAACAGAATCCAATTGTAGCTTTATCTCAAGCTACAGGTTTTTGCAATAAAAATGGACTATACTGCTGCGCAAGAGCCTGTGAAATTTCCAACAATTCAAAGGTATGCAAGGAAGGGTGGCTAAACACTTTAATGATGATGTTTATACTAGTTAACTTTGGTACAAGGCAAATATCATTGCCAGCAGCAAATTTGCTGGCTGGACTGAACCATTGATAGCATGTCTAATTATGTCTAAGCATACAATCAGGTCATCGGGTTATACAGACGTCCAAGAATGCCAGAAAATCCAATGCATGAAATGAGGAAAACACTAGCAGAAGGCAACTCACTTAGAGATACATATTGCTCACACAAAAAAGAGGAAAAGAGAGATCAATTCTCTGTTTTTGAGTGATACAATTGCGCACACAACCAATCTATAACTAATATCTAAAAGAAATCGAACCTTGACTGTTGCTGCCAAAAGATGGCCTGTTGATTGGTTGAATAACTACTTGTTGTGCGGATGAAGCTTCTCCTGGTGAACGAGCACACAAGTTTGCTATAATATTAGGATCGATTTGCAATCCTGAACGCTGAAGCTGTACAAAGTTATCTCCTAGAATTTCTTGTCGCATCATTCTCTTTTGTTCCTCATATTGTTCCTTCTGTTTCTCAAATTGTTCCTTCTGTTCCTCAAACATTCTTGTCATCCTTTCTTCCATTTGTTGCACCAGATCATTTGTTGCATTTGAAGAGGATTCAAAATGTCCCATTTTTCCTTTCAAAGAAGTGCTTGTAACCCCTCGTCCATACAATCTAAGACGTCCCGGATGTTCCTGCTAAGACAGCATTAGCAAGGATTTTTAATGTGGTGAATCCAGTTGTGCAAGCATATGATAATCAGATTTTGTCTAAAGCTATAACTGGTTTTTCTTAGACTTCTATCTAGTTGTAAGAAACACACTAAAATGCAAAAACAATCTGGCCATTATACAGTAAAATCACACACCTAACTCTGCAAACACATGCCAATTGGCATTACATTAAGCTACTAGATCATCTAAGATAGAAGTCTAAGAAATTCAAGGTGTGGCGGATGGTAATCGAGGCTCAGCTGGTGTTGAGCAGAGTTTACCAGTTCCATGTGGTAATGCAGAATTGGAAAACAGTCAGCTATGGTGGTGTCAAATTTGGAAGCTACTGTTCCATTGAATGATACAAGTGTTCGAGCTGTTTTTGGAGGTTCAGTTGACGCCACTGGGATTATTGATGTGTAGGATCTGTTCCATTGAATGATACAAGTGCTTATCCACAGATTTCTTACTAAAAGAGTGAGCAGCCCCAAGTTGCAGGATCAATGTGTGTGGCAGAGAACTATAAGCAAGTTCGTGTATATTTCCAACTTACCATCAGTCTGCTAATTAAAAATTCTCAACTAGCCAAACCTTAGAAACAAAACAGCACCCAGAAACAGAACTTCATAAGCTCTTCTTCCACCAGAAGGAAACAAAGTCCAATGTAGAACTATCAGAATGTTGATTTGGGAGAAATAACATCCTTGGGATCTCATCATCAGTCAAATATCCAAGAGTACTTATAACTTTAGCTAAAAGTAAAGCTTCATCAAGATTCCAGAATTGATTCAATAGAGTTGCAAGTAAAAGTTTTGAACTTCGCAAAGTTCAACTGCGAAACTTGGAGCCCCTCGCACAACCCACAAACCTAAAGAAAATACTGATCCTATACTACTTGTAACACTAGTCCAAGGCTTGTTCAGGAGAGAAAATCTGTGGATATCCTGCAACAGTGCTGAGTTCAGAAGAGAACTTTTCAGGAACTACTAGACTGCATAGTTACACTTTCAGGATTTCTTCTGATAGCTTCATGTGCAGTAAGTACTAGAACTTATCCTCTATGCTGTGTGACCCCCCACCCCCCAGCTAAAAGAAAAAAGACTACGGTCAGCACTAGAAACAACATGTTATTAATTCATGTTTTACCTGAAAACTATACTCTACTGCATCTAGAAACAGTGGAGCAGCAACCTTCCACAAAGACAGGTGATCAAGAAACAACCGGACTATTATGCATAACAGAGTTATGGTGCACAACAGGCAAAGAAAATTACATTCAAATAAAACTATAGAACAATCAAAGAAGCAATATGAAATAACATTCTTTTCCATTTTCTTTCAAAGTGATGGTAGAAAGAAGAATAGAAGAAAATGCAAAAGAGAACTCTTTTGAAGTTTTCATATTTGCATATTCAAAAAAAGTTCAGAAATTACTCTTCAATCATCAGCATCCATCCAATCCCAATCAGTATCATCAATATCATCATCTTCTTCCGATGTTTCTATATTTGTATCTTGTAAAAGCTCTGCATGAGATGGCATGTCAATAACATCACTAGGAACATCTGCTCTCGACCATATGACATCAACATCAGGTAATCTAACTGATGAACCAATATCATCATCAAGCTCCCTCCAAAATGCGTCTGCATTATTATCACAATTCTCTTCCTCCAAATCATACAAATCAATAGGGACTCTGTTTCTTGGGTAATAAACATCATTCTCTGTTGGATCCTCCACATAAAAAACTTGATGCACTTGAGATGCCAATACAAAGGGGTCATCGACACTACATAATCTGTTGAAGTATACCCGAGTTAAGCCATATTCATATATTTCATTATGGAACCAATCACATCTAAACAATATAACACTAAAACAACCCCAATAATCAATCTCAATGATATCCTAAATAGATCCATAATAGATAACCTCTCCATCAATAGGGTTTGAATCTCTAGCACTAGCAAAACTATCAGTTTTTGATGACAGAGTCACTCCATTATTTTGAGTCTTGACTCGGCTATCTCGTTCCATCGTATGAAATCGGCATCCATTGATGAAATATCCAGTATATCTTTTTGCAACTATATTAGGCCCTTTAGCTAGCCATCGTAAATGATTTGGAACTTCAACAGTTTTAACTTTCTCTTTGAACCAGTTGTCGAATTGCTGACTATGATTTCGTGCTCTAATCCATGCATTTGATCTTGTATTATTATCTATTAAACTCTTATGTTCCCTGCAAACATGAATATTTTAGATTCATATATTAGCCTTTATTAATAAAGTATAAATTATCATATCATATAAGTAAATTAATAAAGTCTATAATAAAAATGATAATTATCTTACTGGATAAACATCTCCATTTGTTCATCTCCGGTATTGAACAGAACATATCGATGTGCTTCAATACATAATTGTAAATTCATGGTAAATGCATTGCCTTTGGTTTTCTTCTCACGTCCGATTGGATGGCCTATCTTAGGGAATATAGGTGACACATCATCTCCCTCTGTTTCAACCCATTCATCATCTTCTGTTTGATACCTGCTAAATCTTGTTTTCACCTTATCATGTAGGTATCTCGAACAAAAGGTCAAGCACTCTTTGGCCAAAAATCCCTCCGCTATTGACGCTTCTGGATGATATCGGTTACGAACAAATGCCTTATACTTACACAGATTTCTCTTAATAGGATACATCTAATGCAAATGAGCCGAACCCCCAAGCTTAATTTCATCTACTAAATAGATAGGAAAATGTTCCATTATGTCAAAAACGGTTGGAGGAAATATATTTTCAAGGTAGCACTCAATTTCATTGATTTCAGATTGCATTTTTTCAAGATCTCTTCTCCTTATAACCTTGCTACATATGGATCTAAAGAAGTTCCCCAACCTAATCAAGACCAAAGAAACATTCTTGGGCAACGCTTTTCTAACTGCAACCTGGAGCAAGTAATGCATGATAAAATGAGCATCATGACTCTTGTACCCTGATACTTTCATTTCCTCCACTTCCACACGTCGTGATATATTCGACCCACACCCTTTTGGTAATTTCACATTTTTTAAAACAGTGCAAAACACCTTTTTCTCTTCTGGTTGCATGGAGAAACAAGCTTTAGCCAAATAAACTTTTTTATTATCCTTATCTTTTAATGGTTGAAGCTCTTTTCGTATCCCCATCTCTTCCAAGTCATAGCGAGAGTTTACATGATCTTTTGACTTTCCAGGCATATCCAATAAAGTACCAAGTAAACTATCACATATGTTCTTCTCGATGTGCATTACATCAAGATTGTGTCTCAATTTGTTATGTTCCCAATACGGCAATTCAAAAAAGATTGATTGTTTCTTCCATGGACCTTTGTCACACCTCCTTTCGGCGCACACCCGCAAAAGGCGTGGTAAAAGGGAGTTTTTTCCAATTAAAGGACAATCGAAACGGGATTCATTTATTAAGAGATTCAGAGTCGCCACTCGGGATATTTATGGTGTCCCAAGTCACCGGTTCGAATCCCAAATCGAGGAAAGGATTGACTCTATACTACGGTCCGCGAACCAGAAATCCGGATAAGGAATTCTATTAACTCGGGAGAAGGTGTTAGGCATTTCCGGGTTCCGTGGTTCTAGCACGGTCGCTTAATCATCGTATTTGGCCTCTTTATCTGATTTTATAATGTGCTTTAACCTATGTGCAAATTTTAGCTTTTAACCGCTTTTGATTATTATTATTATTATTATTATTTTTACAAAGAATTGCAATATCGTGAAAATGTATCTCGAACCACGTCGCACCAGTGCACCCGTGGCTGTCAACACATTTCGACTCCGTTGACATTTGGATTTGAGTCACATAAATGTGCACTCGAGTTTAAGGAGATAAGATTATTAAATATGCGCCTAAAGATGCTAACGCGTTTTGTGTTCGGGAAAGGCCGTGAAATCCGCTAAACAGCACGTCCCGGAATCTAAACGCTTTTCGTAATAATCGTCTGTTGAGGGCCCCGCAATTTGCGTGTTATTTTGGCAAGGCTCGTCTCACTTATTGTTTAAGGGCTCATTACTCTTTTATTGTTTATTGTTTTAAATGAATTACAACGCAGTAGAAACGTATCTCGAACCACGTTGCACCAGTGCACCCGTGACTTTTGACACGTTTCGACTTCGTTGATATTTAGATTTGGGTCACATAATGTGCACCCGTATTTGAGAAGGTAGTATTAGAATACGCGATTAAAGCAACTACGCATTTATTATCTTTGGAGAACACCGTAAAATTCGCTATATAGCCGATCCCGAAGTCTAAGTATTTTTATATATATACATTTATGAGGGCCCCGCGATTTGTATAGTTTTGTTAGGCGAGGCACACCTCTAATTCTAATTTAAAAGAGAACTACATTCCGCTATATTCATTTAAGAATTAATTCGAGATTATCTAGAACATGTTGCAAGCCACGCTACATGAAATGCACCCGTGGTCCATGACACGCTTTATTTAACCTTGTTCAAAATTGGAGTCGGGTCACGTGAAATACACCCCCGATTCCTTTAATCTAATTCCGCTGTTCGGTTGAGGAATAAGGAACCAATTTCGATAATGTGACAAAATCATGCGCAACTATAACCGATTCGAGTAAACATACGAGTCGATAACTAAGTGAGCAAATTCAAGACTATGGCGAGCAATTACATAAACAACGGAAGCATAACTAGTTGGCGAGCATGTGAAGGATTGGTTATTTTCATTAGCTAATTTCGACACTACAAGACCACCATTAATTGAGAAATTGCATGTTCAACAGAATCATAGATTTACAAAAAAATAATCTGAATCATACAAAACTAAATCAAACGCGAAACGATCCAAAATATTAACGAGAAGAACAATATCGGAAAAGAACATGCACCTTTATTTCTGCATATTTTTGACGTACACAACGCGAAAACGAACCTTTTATGACGATCTCAAACCTCGGCCTCTCAGGACAGAACTCGAATCAAACGTCGACCTCAATGGAAACGGACAATTGGCCGGGACTGACTAGCAATGAAGTGAAGACGATAAAGGCAGGGGTGTCTCTGTTGCGGCTCTCTCTTCGTTTTTTTTTCTTTCTGTTTCGTTTCTTTTCTTTTTGTTTCGTTTTCTTTCTGTTTCGCTTTCTTTCTTTGTTTTCCGAATCCTTCTTTTCTGTTTCGTTTTTCTTCTTTTCTGTTTCACTTCTTCTGCCGTTTTTCTTCTTCTTTCCTTTTTTTTTCTTTCGTTTTTCTTCTTCTTTCGTTTTTTTTTCTCTTCTGTTTCGTTTTTTTCTTTGTTTTTCGAATGCTCTTGCTGCCGTTCTTTCTTCTTCTTTTTAAAGGAGATGTATAGTACATCTCTATATTATTTTTTTTTTAAAATTTAGTCCCATATTTTTTTTGTCTTTTTCTTTTGTTTTTTTACTTTCTTTTGTCATTTTCTAATTTATTCCCATCCCCCACTACCTATTGTCCCCATAGTGTGTGCATGTGTGTATGGGTAGTTTTTGTCCGTGTTTCCCGTGTGGTGGACTCGGATTATTACGGGCTAGGTCCGAAAATTATAAAACCAGGTAGTTTGAACCCGAATATTATTCTTTGCCCGCAACCGAGAATGAGAACACGGTGTTATTAATTAATCACTACGTAAGCAAAATAACTGTAAGACTAATAATTAAAACAAAAATTATTTTTTATATTTTTTTCAAAATTAAAGTAACTACAAAATGTTAATGAAACTATTTTTTTATTATTTTCGTTTTTATAAAAAGATAAAAATATAAAGTACTATTTTTTGTATTTTTCAAGTTTAAAAATGACTACGAAACATTAATAAAGCTATATTTTGTTATTTTTCATTTTAAGGTAAAAATAAAGTAAAAGAGTCAAATTTAGTTAAAATAGCTATATTAAAACTAAACTAAATATTTTACGCTGAAAAATATAAAAAATCTCGGGGAGGGTCAAAAATCACGCGTTTACAGCTGCCCCTCTTTGACTGAAAACACAAAGAGTTTTCAGACAAAGAACGACTAGACAAGTGTTTTTGACCCGACCCTTATTCAGAGAGACTAAACTAAAGAGAAGATGATGTGACCGAGCCCTTGCATCTGAGCTGCCTACATATCCTTGGCTATAAAGGAATCAGGCCACGTGTAGTTCGAAAGTGAGCGAGAATATGGGGTATGCCGAGGTGGAGAGTCAGTCGAGGTGTCGTTCCGTCGAGGTTCCGTTCCATCGAAGTTCCGGTCCGTGGTCCTGCTATTACATCGAAAATCAAAACATAAGGAAGATTAACTAAGCCTATCAACTACTAGTTACAAGATTCCTATCTATAAGTCTTCTGAAGCTTGATCTTGACTATTGGTTGGTGCTTCATGCAAACTCTAAATTTGAACCTTGATACTTGCTAGTTGCAGGTGCTGCTTTTCGGATCAAGACCAGGTATGCAGTGTTGGTGACCTCGGCCATGTCTTGAGCACGCCACATCTTTCATCAACTTCTGCACTTGAATTAACTCCTTGCTTTTTCATTGTGACTCACTTCTGTTGATCATCTCGGACTGTTGACTCGCATTCCGGTCGCAAGCTTCTTTTGTTGCTAACTTGCATTGCACTCCGAAGTGAATTCCCTTACTTGTGATCTTCGAACTACTCTCCTTCGAAGTCTGAATCTATCTTTTCTGATCCTTGTTGCCTTCCTTCTGATTCGTGTTGAGGATCCCCGTTACACTCTACCGCTTTTCTCAACCAAATTCAAAAAATAAATCGTCACTCCATTCTTCAGGCGGGCTCCCTGACTCCGACATTATCTTTTGAAAATAAAATGCCATTCCTCTCTTCAGGCGGGCTCCTGATTTCAACAACACGTTTTGAAAATAACTCGCCATTCCTCTCTTCAGGCGGGCTCCTGACTTCAACAACATCTTTTTGAAAACAAATCGTCATTCCTCTCTTCAGGCGGGCTCCTGACTTCAACAACATCTTTTTGAAAATAAATCGCCATTCCTCTCTTCAGGCGGGCTCCTGACCTCAACAATATCTTTTGAAAATAAATCGCCATTCCTCTCTTCAGGCGGGCTCCTGACTTCAACATCAACTTTTGAAAATAAATCGCCATTCCTCTCTTCAGGCGGGCTCCCGACTTCAACATCAACTTTTGAAAATAAATCGCCATTCCTCTCTTCAGGCGGGCTCCTGACTTCAATCATCAACTTTTGAAAATAAATCGCCATTCCTCTCTTCGGGCGGGCTCCCGACTTCAACAACATCTTTTGAAAATAAACGCCATTCCTCTTTTCAGGCGGGCTCCTGACTTCAACAACATCCTTTGAAAATAAATCGCCATTCCATTCTTCAGGCGGGCTCCTGACTTCAACAACATCTTTGAAAATAAATCGCCACTCCATTCTTCAGGCGGGCTCCTGACTTCAACAACATCCTTTGAAAATAAATCGCCACTCCATTCTTCAGGCGGGCTCCTGACTTCAACAACATCTTTTGAAAATAAATCGCCACTCCATTCTTCAGGCGGGCTCCTGACTTCAACAACATCCTTTGAAAATAAATCGCCACTCCATTCTTCAGGCGGGCTCCTGACTTCAACAACATCCTTTGAAAATAAATCGCCACTCCATTCTTCAGGCGGGCTCCTGACTTCAACATCAACTCACTAACTCCATCCCATCCATGTCGCCTTCCTTTGCTTCCTGCACCACTTTCTTCTTCCTGCATCGCTTCTTGGACCATCCTTTCTTCTGAATTACCTTGTTTTGGAATTGATTTCCTCCTGGGTCATGTCATTTTTCTCTTGACTGCTGGGGATATCTTTGGAACTAATTACTTACCTGCTGGGGTAATGCTGCTGGGGAAATCTTCTTTATTTCCTCTTTTTCTACCTCCTTCAAAAACCTGTATTCTCTTGCGGGATCGATGGGGATTGAAATGTCATTAGCTGGGGATTACACTGTCGGGGGATCCCTTTTCCTTTTTCCTCTTTCCAAACCTTATTCGGGACTCGCGCTTGGCTCCCTTGAAAAACTTGTAGGATATAATGCTCCCGGAGAAATCTCGAAATCAGTGTTTCATTTTTCCGAGAACTGCTGGGGATGATACCGACTTCTTGCCTTTCTGAACGCAAGCTTCCTCGTTTTGTCTTATCTGCTGGGGGTATAATTTCCTCTATCACAACTTGTTGTTTTTTTTTTTTTTTTTTTTTCTTTCTTTCAAAGCTGCTGGGGATAATCGGGTTCAAAGATCATTTCCTCGCGTTATCTGGCTTCTTTCCCCAACCGGGTATTTGGTTTCGAGAATATTTTCGCAACGGGAGAAAATTTTCTGCCCCAGTTTGAGAATCTTCTTCGTGGCATGCTTTTCTGCCAACAACCCCTCTTTTTCCTGTTTCAAATCAAAGAAAAATTGGTTAGTTTTAAAATGTGGTGGCTGGTTGTGGTGCTCCTGTTGGGGATGGTTCTCCACCTCTTTCCCTGCTCTGCGTTTCGTTGTCAGAACTTGCTGGGGATGTTATTATTTGATGATATTCATGCTGGGGATAGCTTTCTCCTTTCTTGCTTCCCCGCCTTCCTTGACGACTCTTTATTCGCGAACCTTTCCACGTGGTTTTCCACTGACCACCCGAATTCCTATGATAGAGACCCTTCGTGAAGACCTTGCATGTTTTACTGGTGAACCACTTTCTTTGTTCACCCTTGTCACTGGAAATACCTTTCTGCTGGGGATATCTCCCCTTCTTTTGCGGCATATATAAGGAACGACCATTTCCCGACCTTTGAGTCTCATTAACCTTGGGCTTGAGGTCATTAACCTTTCTTGAGATATCCTCATTGACACCAATCCATCCTTTTGTCATTTTCCTATTGCTAGGGAATATCCCTCTGGACACTGGCCTTACGCTTGATTCCTCCTAACTTATATCACTTGGGTGTACCAATCAAAATCCCGTCTTGCGTAATTGGAAAACTGATGGAAAATTTTGCAGTCATTTCTTGCAAACAGACTCTGTTGGGGAATTTTTGATAAAAAGGAGAAAGATAAAAGGAAACAACATAAAAGACAAAAAGGAAGATGACTCTCTAAAAAGAAAAATTATAAAGAAAAATTTTGCAGTCATTTCTTGCAAACAGACTCTGTTGGGGAATTTTTGATAAAAAGGAGAAAGATAAAAGGAAACAACATAAAAGACAAAAAGGAAGATGACTCTCTAAAAAGAAAAATTATAAAGTAAACCTATCAAACGTGGATACCAACTCTAATGGACACGACATGCACATATAGCCTATATTCCGTTGTTAAACCGCCTTTTGTAATCTTCGCCTGGGCTTTCCATTTGATTTCCAATCTTCATTCGACTTGTAGTGCCCGAGGGGTTTTCACTATCAAGCCTCTCTCATTTTGGTTTTTTTTTTCTCGGCTTTCATCGCCTTATGGTGCCTGTGAAGGTTTTCACCGCTAAGACTCTCTCATTTGTGTTACTTTTCCGCCGGGGATTGGTGGTGCTACTGCAAAGACTCTCCTATTTTCTGCTGGAGATCGGAGTCTTTGTGCCGGGAATCAGAGTGTTATGTCCCGATGAAACTTCTCTCATTTGCCTGACTTGGCCTCTTTTGAAGATTGGTCAAAAGGTCTTTCTTTGGACCGTAATGTGGATTTTGATAGGGCTTAGAAAGAAAAGGGTATTAAAGGCTCAAAACAAAACAAAATGGTTTCAAAATTACAACCTTTGGAGTCTACATCTTCCTTTATAAACACAACTTTTGTTGCCCCAGTTTTTGCTTGGGGATTTTTTTTATTTTTTATTTACACTATGACCGAGCTGTGAAGCGCCTACGTATCCTCTTTGAGGAATCAGGTCAAACGTAGTTCCCAATTCCTTTTTTCAAGTTTCTTTTTTTTTTCATACATTTTTCTTTTTCTTTTCTTTATCTCTTTTTGTTGTTTTCTTTTTCTTTACTTTTTATTTATCCCTTTCTTCTTTTGCCTTTCAAACTTGTGTTTCTAGTCTTTGCAACTAATTCCGAATGAGGGGTATGAAAGAATTTAAAATAAGGCTCAAAGGGTTGACGATGGATAAAGTGTTTAGATAGCAGAACAAAATGCCTTCGTCATTCCAATCTTCAAAACATGCCAAGTGTAAACAACACGATTAACATTCGTCATATCTTTAAAGCACAGTTGGACAACACTCTCATTTTCATTATTGTGAATGACCCCACGTCAATTTGGCCAGCTTTCCTTTAACTGTTTCCTTTTTAGTTGCCCCGGTTTCACATGACTCGGGATCCAAATAATCTCAAATTGTTTTTATTTCCTTTAAATGACCCGATCATCTTCCAATTGCTTCATGATTAACTTTCAGAATTAAGCCACAATTATGTGTGCGCATGTCGTGTCACTAGATTCGGCGTTTGAACACAAGACAGATCTAAAGGGTAAAAAGAACTAAACAAATAAAATGACCGGAAGTAACAAAAGACCGAAAGCTTCATTAAACTAATGACGAAATGGTTCAATGACAAAACAAGCAAAACAAACTAGAGTACAGCCCTGAAACAAAACTGGGCAAGACCAAAGCAAACTGCTAGGACAAAAGAGTTTGACCACAAGACAACCCTGAAAATAACTCGGACAATAGAAATGACAACAAAACGAACCACCAAAGCTCCATCTAGCTGACCAAAAGATGGAGTGTCTTCCCAATTACCAAGCACGACGATTTAGCCACTAAGTTCTGCATCAATATTGCCGAGGCTGCCATCTGCTTCAACATTTTTAGCTTCAGTCAATACACCCCCCAGAGGATTCGTGTGCTCTCTGTCATCGTATCACAATCAACCACCCTTTTTGAATCATTCTTTCTATTTCCTTTTTCAAGGTACGACAACTCTCAATATCGTGCCCTCTAACATTGGAATGGTATGCACATCGTGCAGTAGGATCGAAGCTTCTTGCACGTGGGTCGGGAGTATATCCGGGGAGCGGTGTAATCAGGCCGACATGCTTTAACCTTTCAAACGGACTTGCATAGGATTCTCCGATAGGGGTAAGAGCCTTTTCTCGCTTCAGCAACCTCTCCTCCCTAAACGCCTTATTTGGCCTGAAACCTGACCTAGGGGGTTTCCGGTATGTTCGTGGGGGTTGGTAGGCTTTTTGTGGAGCTGGGTACCTGGAAGGTGAAGTACGATTTTGGGTGTCCCGGGGAGAGTAGTGGTGTTGGGGACGGGAGTAGCGTTGTGAAAACATAGCTGGGGGACGAGTAGTTGAGCTAATTGAGCGGCTAGAAAAATTGTGATGGGCGGGTATATATGGAGGGTGTGGGGGATCATCTGGCATCGGGTTCATTGTACGGGTAAGGACAGAGTCTAGGAAGCTAGGTGGTGGCGGGGGTGGTGTTTTTCCATCCATCCATGCCCGATACATGTCGGCCACATGTTATCTCAATATTTTGACTTCTTCCACTAATCCGTGGTTCCGTTCAACCAGCTGTTGTCGGGTATCGGTATCAACCCACTCAGTCTTGAGATCCTCTGCCATTGTCCTCTGACTTTGTGTTACAGGGAAGAGTTATTTTAGAACCACAACCAACCACCTTTCTGAAACTTAACACAACAAAGTGAAGACACTACGTTAGCGTTAGGGCATTGGACAAACAGGTAAACGTGCATTAAGAATGCAATGAACCTAGGCAGTTAAACCTTTTTATCATGCATTTGCTTCAGTTACATGCGTCGTTCCAGCTTCTCATATATGTGCTTCTTAATTGTTGTTATTATTCTTTCCATTTTTCTCTTTTTCTCTTTTTTTTTCTTTTGTAGTTTTCCATTTTTTTTTCTTTTTGGTTATGGATATGATCGAATTCTATGTGGATTGCCTACGTATCATGACCCCGCATGAATCAGACCGAGCGTAGTTCTTGCAAATTAATGCAAGAAATAAAGAAATGTTTATTTGATTTTTTTTTTGTTTTTTTTTTCTTTGAAGGAAAATTATAGAAGCCAATTCCAACTACAAACTTGTGTAGGAAATTTCTACAAGAAAAAGAATATTTTTGGTGTCAATTATGACTATTTCTACAAAATTGGCCACATAATGGCTTATTTGACAAAATGACTATTTTTGCAAAATTTATTAAAGAAAGATAAACTTAAATTTTTTTTTTTATCCCGTGGCTCATGGGGCATCGTTCGGCATCACCATAAACCAACACAAGAATATTTTTCATAAATTGGCCCTATAATGGCTTATTTAGACAAAGTGGCTCTTTTTTGCAAAATTTTATCAAGAAGATATAAATTCAAAATTTAATCATGGGGCTTATGGGGCATCATTCAGCACCGACACAGGCCAACACAAGACTGAAGAAGTTCAAATGCCAAATGTGGCTATTTATGCAAAGACTGGCCATGTAATGACTTATTTGATAAAGTGGATATTTTGAAACGTTGAGCAATGACTCAAACTTAATTTTGCGGATATAGCCCTTCAACATTTCCGCGAGGGAATATTTCAAGGTTGTGTCCAAAATTATTTACAAACGACTCAAAGTGGCTATTCTTGCAAAATAGCCTTTCGGCGTCTTTTTGAGGGACATTCGGCTTATTTTAAGCAAAAATAGCATCACTCGATTTATTTATAATAAAATCAAAAATTTGACACATTTTTTTTTGTTATTTTTGCAAAAGGGGTGTGAACCCGAACTTGATTTTGCGGCTATGGCCTTGCAACATTTCCACAAGGAATATTTCAAGGCTATGCTCGTAAATTATCTAAAATGATTCAAAGCGGCTATTTTTGCAAAAACATCCTTCCGGCGTCCTTTCGGAACATTCGGCTATTTGCAAAAACGGCATCACTTTGGTTTTATTGACAAAATTAAACACACATTTTTTTTTTGATTTTTTAAAGGGGTGGTTGGACCCGATGAGGGTTGCCTACGTATCCCACCTAATGGCGAGAATCAAACCTGCGTAGTTCGGTCGGATTATTTTATGACCAATTATTTCAACAAAATTGCTCTTCCTATTTTTCAAATTTTCAAATTTTCGACAGCATGTCGTCAATATTTTGATATTTTTCTATTCCAAAATTCTATTTCTTCTTTTTTTTTCAAGAATTTAACCAATCATCATAATAATAAATAAATGCAACATATGATATGCTCGGTCTTTGATTACCGGGTCACCTGTCCTAGACGGACCCAACCCCTGTGTTGAGTCCCCTAAGTCAAATGCAACGTGATGCAAATAAGCGTTTCCTACTAGGGATCCGGCATGAAGTCATGTTATTCTAAGCTCGGAACCTCGGTATGTGATCTAGACTGTGTACCCAAGTGGACAACTCGGGCTGAGGAGGGGGCTACGTACCGGGGACCCGCGGGATCGTCCGGCTTTGTAACTTATCCTGCCTCTTTTCTTATTTTGGGTATTGACACTAACAGGAAAAGGGAGTCTCAACCAGTAAGCACATCCCCCGGAGGTAAGAAGAGAAGGGTTTTCGGCACAGTTTTATATACAGTTCACGCAATATCAAAGCGGTAAACATATAGCAGTTTGTATATAGAGTGCAACTAGTATCAAAGCGGTAGACATGTAGCACATTAATTAAACATATAATAAAATCAGATATAGGCAAAAACAACAATTTAACTGAGCTCGAATTCTTAAACCCTGAACCGAAGTTCTGGGTAATAGGTCCCCAGCAGAGTCGCCAGAGCTGTCACACCTCCTTTCGGCGCACACCCGCAAAGGGCGTGGTAAAAGGGAGTTTTTTCCAATTAAAGGACAATCGAAACGGGATTCATTTATTAAGAGATTCAGAGTCGCCACTCGGGATATTTATGGTGTCCCAAGTCACCGGTTCGAATCCCAAATCGAGGAAAGGATTGACTCTATACTATGGTCCGCGAACCAGAAATCTGGATAAGGAATTCTATTAACCCGGGAGAAGGTGTTAGGCATTCCCGGTTCCGTGGTTCTAGCACGGTCGCTTAATCATCGTATTTGGCCTTTTTATCTGATTTTATAATGTGCTTTAACCTATGTGCAAATTTTAGCTTTTAACCGCTTTTGATTATTATTATTATTATAAGAATTATTATTATTATTATTATTTTTACAAAGAATTGCAATGTCGTGAAAATGTATCTCGAACCACGTCGCACTAGTGCACACGTGGCTGTCAACACATTTCGACTCCGTTGAGATTTGGATTTGAGTCACATAAATGTGCACACGAGTTTAAGGAGATAAGATTATTAAATATGCGCCTAAAGATGCTAACGCGTTTTGTGTTCGGGAAAGGCCGTGAAATCCGCTAAACAGCACGTCCCGGAATCTAAACGTTTTTCGTAATAATCGTCTGTTGAGGGCCCCGCAATTTGCGTGTTATTTTGGCAAGGCTCGTCTCACTTATTGTTTAAGGGCTCATTACTCTTTTATTGTTTATTGTTTTAAATGAATTACAACGCAGTAGAAACGTATCTCGAACCACGTTGCACCAGTGCACCCGTGACTTTTGACACGTTTCGACTTCGTTGATATTTAGATTTGGGTCACATAATGTGCACCCGTATTTGAGAAGGTAGTATTAGAATACGCGATTAAAGCAACTACGCATTTATTATCTTTGGAGAACACCGTAAAATTCGCTATATAGCCAATCCCGAAGTCTAAGTATTTTTATATATATACATTTATGAGGGCCCCGCGATTTGTATAGTTTTGTTAGGCGAGGCACACCTCTAATTCTAATTTAAAAGAGAACTACATTCCGCTATATTCATTTAAGAATTAATTCGAGATTATCTAGAACATGTTGCAAGCCACGCTACATGAAATGCACCCGTGGTCCATGACACGCTTTATTTAACCTTGTTCAAAATTGGAGTCGGGTCACGTGAAATACACCCCCGATTCCTTTAATCTAATTCCGCCGTTCGGTTGAGGAATAAGGAACCAATTTCGATAATGTGACAAAATCATGCGCAACTATAACCGATTCGAGTAAACATACGAGTCGATAACTAAGTGAGCAAATTCAAGACTATGGCGAGCAATTACATAAACAACGGAAGCATAACTAGTTGGCGAGCATGTGAAGGATTGGTTATTTTCATTAGCTAATTTCGACACTACAAGACCACCATTAATTGAGAAATTGCATGTTCAACAGAATCATAGATTTACAAAAAAATAATCTGAATCATACAAAACTAAATCAAACGCGAAACGATCCAAAATATTAACGAGAAGAATAATATCGGAAAAGAACATGCACCTTTATTTCTGCATATTTTCGACGTACACAACGAGAAAACGAACCTTTTATGACGATCTCAAACCTCGGCCTCTCAGGACAGAACTCGAATCAAACGTCGACCTCAATGGAAACGGACAATTGGCCGGGACTGACTAGCAATGAAGTGAAGACGATAAAGGCAGGGGTGTCTCTGTTGCGGCTCTCTCTTCGTTTTTTTTCTTTCTGTTTCGTTTCTTTTCTTTTTGTTTCGTTTTCTTTCTGTTTCGCTTTCTTTCTTTGTTTTCCGAATCCTTCTTTTCTGTTTCGTTTTTCTTCTTTTCTGTTTCACTTCTTCTGCCGTTTTTCTTCTTCTTTCCTTTTTTTTTCTTTCGTTTTTCTTCTTCTTTCGTTTTTTTTTCTCTTCTGTTTCGTTTTTTTCTTTGTTTTTCGAATGCTCTTGCTGCCGTTCTTTCTTCTTCTTTTTAAAGGAGATGTATAGTACATCTCTATATTATTTTTTTTTTAAAATTTAGTCCCATATTTTTTTTGTCTTTTTCTTTTGTTTTTTTACTTTCTTTTGTCATTTTCTAATTTATTCCCATCCCCCACTACCTATTGTCCCCATAGTGTGTGCATGTGTGTATGGGTAGTTTTTGTCCGTGTTTCCCGTGTGGTGGACTCGGATTATTACGGGCTAGGTCCGAAAATTATAAAACCAGGTAGTTTGAACCCGAATATTATTCTTTGCCCGGAACCGAGAATGAGAACACGGTGTTATTAATTAATCACTACGTAAGCAAAATAACTATAAGACTAATAATTAAAACAAAAATTATTTTTTATATTTTTTTCAAAATTAAAGTAACTACAAAATGTTAATGAAACTATTTTTTTATTATTTTCGTTTTTATAAAAAGATAAAAATATAAAGTACTATTTTTTGTATTTTTCAATTTTAAAAATGGCTACGAAACATTAATAAAGCTATATTTTGTTATTTTTCATTTTAAGGTAAAAATAAAGTAAAAGAGTCAAATTTAGTTAAAATAGCTATATTAAAACTAAACTAAATATTTTACGCTGAAAAATATAAAAAATCTCGGGGAGGGTCAAAAATCACGCGTTTACAACCTTCATTACCCCGATGCCGTTTCTTTTGACCCTTTCCAAAGACATGATTAAATTCACACAATTATTCTGACACATTTACACCTGACAAGGGACTAGGTGCTATTCTATGATCCTTTTTACCATCAAATGATTTTTTATCTCTTCGAAATTGATGATCAGGAGGCAAAAATGCCCGATGACCCAAGTAACACATCTTACGACTATGTTTGAGATACTGAGAGCATGTTCCATAGTTACAAGTTGGGCATGCAAGTCTCCCCTTAGTGCTCCATCCGGAAAGCATTGCTAGTGCTGGAAAATCACTAACTGTCCACAACAACGCATTTGAAACGTTTGGTCAGATTTAGCATCATATGTTTCTACCCCTGTTTCCCATAGTTCCTTCAATTCAGCAATCAGTTGTTGTAAGTACACATCTATATCATTTCCTGGTGAAGAAGGACCTGGAATGATCATTGACAACATTATATACTCCGGCTTCATGCAAATCCATGGCGATAAATTATAGTTCATTAGCATAACAGGCCATGTGTTATGGAAAATGCTCATGGTTCGAAACGGATTAAAACCATCACTTGAAAGACCCAATCTAACATTACGAGGATCCCGAGAGAAATCCTTGTGCAAGAAATCAAAATTCTTCCACGCTTCCCCATCAGCGGGATGTCTTAAATTCCCATCATTGGGTCGTTCGGTAGCATGCCATCTCATAGCTGCAGCTGTTTCAGAGCACATGAATATCCTCTGAAGCCTAGGCTTTAAGGGAAAGTACCTTAAAACCTTTGCAGGGATTTTGGAGCTTGTATTAGTCACGCCATCAACAACATTCTTCCATCCAGAAGTTCCACATACAGAGCAATTATCATTATTCTCATTTTCATTCCAAAAAAGCATGCAATCCTTAGGGCACGCATGTATGTTTTCATAATGAAGACCCAAATCTTTTATCATATTTTTTGCCTTGTAAAAAGACTCGGGTAGCTTAGCAAATGGAAATGCATCTTTTAACAACTCTAACAAGTCTGAAAAAGCAACATTACTCAATCCATGAATGCATTTGATTAAGTACAATCGAATGGTGAAACTCAGTTTAGACAAATTCTCACACCACGGATATAACTCTTGTTTTCCTTCCTCCACTAATTTAAAAAATTTCTTTGCATCTTCAGATGGTCCCTCTCGCACGCCTTCATCATGCCTCGTGTCACCCTCAACATTTCTAAAAGTGTCATGAAGTAGTCCATCAATATCATCATGCGTGTTGGAAGATTCATCGCAATTGCTTGGATGTGGATTATTTCTCGAGGAAATCTTTTCCCCGTGGAAAATCCATTTGGTGCATCCTTGAATAAATCCATAACCAACCAAGTAGTCCTCTACTACATTTCTAATATGCCAATAACAATTAGCATATTTTTTGCAAGGACATAATATTTCATGCCTTAGGAAGCCCGTTCAAATGCCCTATCAAGAAAATCATTCACGCCCCGAATATACTCATCTGTGGATCTTCGGAGACCCATCCAACTTTTATCTCCATTATCCATTGAATATTAAATCCCTGTAGGTCACAAAGGCGAATCAGAAAAATTAAGATCCAAATAACAAATTCCACGAATTACTGGAGATACATAATTATATCACTTAATCTAAAGCTTTCTCTATTGCACAAAAAGAAAGAGATGCAAGTAGATTCCTGGTTATATCATCTTCCATATTAACTCGATCATTTCAGTAAGTAGATTTCAACAAATAAGTGCTAAATTCATCACAGAAACCAACTCACACTTAAATTTTTCATTGAAATATGCTAACATAATCAGAAATCAACAGAGGAATATTTCCACATGAGGTTGACAGAAGATAATTTGAAGAGATCGAGAGGTTAGAGAAAGTTGTAGCTTAGATTTCCAGGCCAAATATTTCCACACCACTAGTAACACAGATTTTCAAGATACCTTTGTCATTCTAAACAGATATGAAAACCAAAATTTTATAGCAAATACAACAAGTAAATGCAAACGACAAAAAAGCTTCTGCAAATTGCTAAACAACTTTTCGTAGCTCATGTTTGTACTTCTCATAAACAATTAACAACACACTAACGCTTGAAGCCAAAAGATACACTAATCGGCAATGAAACGATAACAAAACAAAGAAATCAACAAAAGTCTAAAGTCGTAATCACAAACTACAACGATTTATAAACTAATTAGAGAGAATTATCCTAATTGAAATTAAAAACATGTTTAGGAAGGCCGGCAAAAAATCGATGCATGTCAATTGAAGTTGATATGTTTAAAAAGTTACTTAGCAAGTTTAAAAATCAGACATACCTTAACAGGATTGTACTTGTAGAATATTGGAGAAGCAGGGCTGCAAGATGATAAATCTGATCAACCTCGACTAACAACGGATTTATCACATCTACAAATGATAAAAGGGAAATATCACTATTCCATTGAGTTTTTTCAGTATATGCCTTTAATATGCTACTATGTCATGCATTACAGATGAAAATAGAAACTTTTTACAGCATGTAGAGACTATCTTAAAATCTGTCCAGATAGACGTACCAGTCAACTCATCCGATTTCAGATAAATTCATTGCAAAATCACTGTATTCGCAAAGTCGACATGTTCTTTCTACGGAAATATAATCAAAATCTCCAATGTACGAATGAAAATCACAATGGCTAAGGCCATCGACAAAACCTTGAGTTCAACTCTTAACCAAATCTCCAATATACGAAAGTAACATCTGTATTCGATTTTTATGTAACTACAGTTACATATCGAAATTAGACGAAAAAAATGCCATAGCATCAGTCAAAATCATACCTAATCCAAGTTTTACCTTCCAGTCACCAAAAAACAACATGCTCACCTATTGCAAACCAGCGACTATTCTAAGATATCATTCAAATAGAAGATGCATATCGAATTCTGATGTCGAGTCCCTAATTATCCCATTTTGGAACAAATCGGGACAATTTGAAGTAACAGAGATGGACTTTAACAGTATTATTAACTTAATCCTAGACAAAAGTCTTCATATATCGAATCACCCTAAATTGGAAAAAGAAATCTTGAATATACCAGATTTTAGCATTCATATCCATATGTCTTTACTGAAATCGAATCACCCTAAATAGGAAAACATTTCATCTAAGTTCATGTACTGAAATAGAAAGTGACAAAAGAACCTTCCCACTTCCAGATAGCCGAATAAACCAGTCGAAGGAATTTTCAACAAATCTTTTCTCCGTAAGCTTTTCTCCGTGGTTGCTTGAGTGTGGACAGCAAGTCAATCTTTTAGGGCTTTTAACAAATTTAGGGTTTTTGCTTTTTGTATCTGTGTTACAACTTTTTGTTTTTATTTTTGTTTTACTTGAGACGTCTAGTCTCTGTTTTCCGAAAAACAGGGAGGGAAAGTAATACGGTCCCACTAGCACTATTTTTTCAGGAACCGTTGCCAAAGACAGTCTATTGCAACGGATTAAGAAACTGTTGCAGTACGTAAGTCTATAGCCACGGTTTATGTCCTAATGCAACGGTTTATTTTACTACCTATCTTAGTAGGTCTGAGAGGATTATGCGACAGTTGTAACCGTTGCCATACATATTTTATTGCAACGCTTGCGTAACCGTTGCTAAAATACTGTTGCCATAGGTCTCTTTTCTAGTAGTGTCACGACCCGGATTTTCCCCCAACATCGGGATCGTGATGGCGCCTACTCGTGGTAGCTAGGCAAGCCACTTTATCCACACTATCCTGTCTTTAGCAATATTTCTTACTCAATTTTATTAACTAGTACCATAACATTAATTGAACAGCACGCGGAAGACTTTATCAAAATAGAGATAAGCAGTTTCAAGGTAAAACAATACTGGAATCCTCTACCCAAGACGTGGAGTCACCAACTCACGAAATACTACTGAATACTACACATAAAAGTCTGAAAAAAATAACATAATCTATTTGTCTCGGAACAAAGAGACTACAGCTAGTAACATAAGAAAAATGAAGAGACGCCAGGCCTGCGGACGCCTGCAAGCTACCTCGGTCTCAATTTGCTCAACTCCCACGCAAAAGATGTACTGCTGCTGCTCTTGATCGAAACCTGGACCTGTGCAAAAACGCACAGAAGTGCAGTATCAGCACAATCTGACCCCATGTGTTGGTAAGTGCCTGGCCTATCCCGGGGAAGTAGTGACAAGCCTAGGACCAGACACCCACATAAACCTGTGCAGTTTTATATATATATGTACACCACAAGATAACGAGAAATAATCAAGTAACAACTCAACAAGGAATATCACAGAGGAACTCAACAGTTAACAACAGTTATTAAATAAACATGGAAACCAAAGTATAATGGAAAGCAGGTAATATCAAGTCAAGGAATAGCAAATAATTGCACGGCATCACCCTTCGTGCTTTTACTCTCATCCTCACCGAATAAGCAAATAAAGTGCACGGCATCACCCTTCGTGCTTTTACTCTCTTCCTCACATCCATGGTACGGCATGATCCTTCGTACATGGTTCAATAACAAGGCACGGCATGATCCTTCGTGCATAATCAATAACATGGCACGGCATTAACCTTCGTGCATAATCAATAACAAGGCACGACATTAACCTTCGTGCATAATAAATAAATCAAGGCACGACATCACCCTTCGTGCATTATCACTCTTCCTCACCCAAATAACAATCATAGTTAAGGGCAGAGAAAGAAAACAACAAAATCATGAAACATCCCGGCAAGGGAAACAATAATCATCACAACAAAGTCCCGGCAAGGTCAATTAATATCTCACTTCACAACAAGTCCCGGCAAGGGAGAACACTAACAATTCCACAACCCGTCAAGGGTTCAACAATGTATCTTTAAAATGTTTCGCAACAAGTATTAACAATGACTCACGGTCATGCAAGACACCGGTGTATGGATGCTCGTCACCACAGCCCATACACTGCACTCGATCACATAGCACATAATCTTATTCCCTCAAGCTAGGATAGAACAAACACTTACCTCTAGCCTTGAAGTCCAAATTATGCTTCAATTATAGCTTTTTCCCCGAATTTCCGCTTTCAACTAGCCCGAATCTAATCACAATTGATTCCATTATATTAATAAATACTAATTAACTTGGTTTGAATGCTTAGAGATGGTTTTCTCAAAGTTTACCCCAAAATTTCCCAAAACGGCCCTGGCCCATGTGGTCAGAACTCGGGGTTCGGACCAAAATCCGGTTACCCATTCCACCACGAGTTCAAATATATGATTTGTTTCAAAATCGGACCTCAATTCGAGGTCCAATTGCCCAATTCATGAAAACCCTAGGTTCTACCCAAAAACATGAATTTCTACCATGAAAACCTTTGATTTCTATTAAAAAACATGTTTAATGTTGTTAGGAAATGAAAGAATTAAGTAAAAAGTGACTTACAATTGCTTTGGAGTGAATTTGGCCTTGAGAGCTCGCGCATAGTGTGTGGGTTTTTTAAAAGTGAAGAATGAACTGAAAAATTCGTTTAAGTATAAAATTGCACAGCTGCTTAACACTGAAGGACTCGCATTTGCGAGGTAGACTTCGCATTTGCGAAGCAATGCTCAACCCTGCCAACTTCGCATTTGCGAAGTATGGTTCGCATTTGCGAACCAAGGCCAGTCTGGGACTTCTTGCAATTGCGAGAAAATCTTCGCATTTGCGAAGCCAATAGCTGGGTGAAAAACCAGCAGTGTAAAAATTCAGAATTTGAACCAACGGCCTACCAAATCTTTACTCGAGCCCCTCGAGCTCCCAACCAAACATGTACACAACATCAAAAACACATTACAAACTTGCTCGCGCCATCACATCGCCAATATAACATCGTTTTAATCAAATCAAGCCTCAAGTTCATGATTTTCATACTTTTGGTTTTAAAAACTTTCAAACTTGGAACTCAAGGTCCAAAACATATCAAACGACATCCAAATGTCACCAAACTTTGCAGAAAGCACATATATAATATTTAAGACTTGTATCGGGCGTCAGAACCAAAATACGAGCCCGATACCATGATCATTTAATTCATTTTCCTTTAATAATTACAGCAAAAACAATTTCACAGAAAAATTCATAACTTGGGCTCTAGGCCTCAGAATTCGACTCCGGACGCATGTCCAAGTCTCATATTTTCCTACGGACCTTCCGGGACCGTCCGAACTCGGGTCCAGGTCCGTTTACTAAAAATGTTGACCGAAGTCAACTATATCAATATTAATATCATTTTTCTTCAAATTTCTCATAGAATTCATATTTTCTATCACAAAATCTTTTCGGCTACATGCCCGAATCGTGCACGTAAATCGAGGCAACATAGAGTGAGGTTTTCAAGGCCTCGAAAGTGTAGAACAAATGAGGAAAGCAGGTGATGATCCTTTGGGTCGTCACATCCTCCACCTCTAAAATAACCGTTCGTCCTCGAACGGACAAGAGAAGGAAGTACGTGAGTCGGGGAACAAATGTGGGTAGTGGCTCTGCATATCAGACTCGGACTCCCAGGTCAATGCCTCAGGAGGCTGACCTCTCCACTGAACACGCACAGAAGGATAACTCTTCGACCTCAACTGTCAAACCTGCCGGTCTAGAATGGCCACCGGCTCCTCCTCGTAGGATAAATCATTGTCCAATTGGATAGTACTGAAGTCTAACACATGTGTGGGATCGTCGTGGTATCTCCGAAGAATAGATACATGAAAAACTGGATGCACGGCTGATAAGCTGGGCGGTAGAGCTAGTCTGTAAGCCACCCATCCCACGCGGTCTAGAATCTCAAATAGGCCAATATACCTAGGGCTGAGCTTGCCCTTCTTCCCGAGCCTCATCACGCCCTTCATAGGCGACACTCGGAGCAATACTTGCTCACCAACCATGAAATCTACATCTTGCACCTTACGATCCGTATAAGTCTTCTGTCTGGACTGAGCTGAACGCAACCTCTCCTGGATAGTCTTGACCTTATCCAAGGCCTCCTGAACTATGTCTGTACCCAACAACCGAGCCTCTCCCGGCTCAAACCATCCGACTGGAGATCGACATCGCCTACCATACAACACCTCATACGGGGCCATCTGGATGCTGGACTGGTAGCTGTTATTGTAGGCGAACTCTGCTAATGGCAGGAACTGGTCCCACGAGCCACCAAAATCAATGACACAGGCTCAAAGCATGTCCTCTAGAATCTGAATAGTCCTCTCGGACTGACCATCCGTCTGAGGATGAAAAGCTATACTCAGCTGAACCTGGGTGCCTAACTCCTGCTGGACCGCTCTCCAGAACCACGAGGTAAACTGCATACCCCGATCAGAGATAATAGATACCGGCACCCCGTGAAGTGAACAATCTCCCTGATGTAAATCTCTGCCAATCTCTCCGATGAGTAGGAGACAGATACTGGAATGAAGTGTGCTGACTTGGTCAGCCTATCAACAATGACCCAAATAGCATCAAATTTCCTCCGAGTCAAAGGAAGTCCAGTAATGAAGTCCATAGTGATCCGCTCCCATTTCCACTCGGGAATTTCGATTCTTTGGAATACACCACCAGGCCTCTGGTGCTCATATTTCACCTGCTGACAATTTAGACATCGAGCGACATATGCAACGATATCTTTCTTCATCCTGCGCCACTAATAGTGCTGCTGTAAGTCCTAGTACATCTTCGCGGTGCCCGGGTGAATAGAATACCGCGAACTGTGGGCCTCCGCTAAGATCAATTCTCGAATCCCTTCAACATTGGGGACACAAACTCGACCCTGCAATCTCAATACCCCATCATCATCTAGATTTACCTTCGTGCCACCTCTCCACTATAATGTATCACTCAAGTCACGCAAATGAGGATCATCAAATTGCCTCTCATAGATTCGCTCTAATAGAGATGAATGAGCGACCGTGCAGGCCAACACTCTGCTAGGCTCAGAAATGTCTAATCTCACGAACTGGTTGGCTAAGGCTTAGACATCTAGAGCAAATGGTCGCTGACTGACCGGAATGAATGCAAGACAACCCATGCTGGCAGACTTTCTACTCAATGCATCGGCCACCACATTGGCCTTACCTGGGTGACATAAGATAGTAACATCATAGTCTTTCAGCAACTCTAACCATCTCTGCTGTCGTAGATTCAACTCCTTTTGCTTGAACAAGTACTGAAGGCTTTTGTGATCAGTGTACACCTCACACGTCACACCATATAGATAATGCCTCCAAATCTTTAAGGCATGAACCACTGCTGCTAACTCAAGATCATGAACTGTATAATTCTTCTCGTGTATTTTTAACTACCTCGAAGCATAAGCAATAACTTTACCATCCTACATTAGTACCGCTCCAAGCCCTATACGAGATGCGTCACAATAAACTGTATAAGGCCATGCACCTGTAGGCAACATCAAGATAGGGGCCGAAGTCAAAGCTGTCTTGAGATTTTGAAAGCTCGCCTCACACTCCTCGATCCACTGAAAAGGGGCACCCTTTTGGGTCCATCTGGTCATAGGTGGTGCAATCGAAGAGAACCTTTCCATAAATCGACGGTAGTAACCTGCTAACCCCCAGAAACTCCGGATCTCAGTCACTGAAGCTGATCGAGGCCAATTCTGGACCGCCTCAATCTTCTTTGGGTCCACCTGAATACCTTCCACTGATACAATGTGGCCCAGAAATGCCACCGAAATCAACCAGAACTCACATTTCGAAAATTTGGCATATAGTTGATTATCCTTCAGAGTCTGAAGAACCACTCTGAGGTGCTGCTCGTGCTCTTCCTGGCTGCAGGGAGTATACCAGGATGTTATCTATAAAGACTATCACGAACAGATCTAAGTAAGGCCTGAACACCTGATTCATCAACTCCATGAATGCTGCTGGGGCATTGGTCAACCCGAAGGATATGACCAAGAACTCATACTGCCCATATCTAGTGCGAAAGGCTCTCTTAAAAATGTCAGCCGCCTTGATCTTCAGCTGATGGTAGCCTGACCTCAAGTCTATCTTTGAGAACACCCTCGCTCCCTGGAGCTGGTCAAACAAATCATCAATCCTGAATGGCCTCCACGAACACTCTGAAGAGGCTGTGCACTAATAGGAGACTGATCTAGATACTACTCACGAAACCCACGATCACCTGGTCCACCCTGTGAAGCTTGAAGGGCGGAATGGAAAGGCCTGGAAGACTGGCCCCTATCAAAAGATTCCCTGCCACCAGAAGAAGAACCACTAAACCTGCCTGAATGACGAGCCCTCTTGTCTGAAGAATAACCACCTCCCCAAGCAAGAGCCATCTCAACTCTACGCGCTGCATTAGCTGCCTCCTGAAATGATATATCACTCCCCACTCCCATAGCCATCTGGAGTCTAATTGGCTTATTAAGCCCATCTATGAACCTGCGGACCCTCTCCCGCTCTGTGGGAAGTATCACCACTGCATGACGTGCCAAATCAACAAATCGTCTCGTACTGAGTGACAGTCATAGTGCCTTGCTAGAAGCGCTCAAACTGCCTCCGAAGTGCATCCTGCTGAGTAATAGGGAGAAACTTCTCCAGAAATAACTCTACAAACTGATCCCATGATAAAGCCGGGGACCCTACTGGTTGAGTCAAACAATAATCCCTCCACCAAGTCTTGGTGGACCTTGAAAGCCTGAATGTACAGAAATCAACTCCATTGGACTCCACTATCCCCATAGTCTTGAGAATCTCATGACAACTGAATAAGAAATCCTGAGGATCCTCTGATGTGGCACCGCTAAAGGTAGTGGTAAACAGCTTGGAGAACCGATCAAGTCTCCATAAAGAATCAGAAATCATGGCCGCTCCATCTCCGGCCTGAGCTGTGGTACCTGACTGAGAGGCTACAGCTGGCTGAACCACTGGTGCCTGAGGCTGGGGAACTACCGGCTCCGGAGTACGTGCAACAGGAGTCTGGACCCCTCCTCCAGCCTGAGAAGCGGCTGGTGCAACTATTAATAAACCTGCTCTGGCAACGCTGTCCATAAATCCCGCTATCCTGACCAAAGCCTCCCGAAGATCCGGGGTAAATAAAGCCTCACCTGGGACCTGAGCTGGGCCCACTGGAGCTGCTGGGACTGGAACCTCATCGCCAATCTCAATATGAGGCTCTACCTCTGGAATAGCTGCCGGGGGCTGAGCTCTGCCCCTGCCACGGCCTCCGATACGGCCACGGTCCCTACCCCTCACGGGAGCTGCCTGGGGCTCGGGCTGCTAGTCAGCGGACGAAGAAGCGTGTGTCCTCACCATCTGCGAAAGGACAGAGTAGAAGTTCAATCAGTATTTGAGGAACAAATCGTACGACAGGGATATTGTTCTGTATTGATCTGGCATCGGGCACTCAGCCCATCTCTATTCCACCCTATCGTATGGCCCCGCCATAGTTAAAGGAGTTAAAAGATAAGTTGCGAGACCTTCTAGAAAAAGGCTTTATCAGGCCCAATATTTCCCCCTGGGGAGCACCTGTGTTGTTTGTGAAGAAGAAGGATGGCTTGATGCGAATGTGTATTGATTACCGGCAATTGAACAAAGTGACGATAAAGAACAAGTATCCACTGCCGAGGATTGATGATTTGTTTGACCAGCTCCAAGGAGCGAGGGTGTTCTCAAAAATAGACTTGAGGTCGGCTACCATCAGCTGAAGATCAGGGCGGCTGACATTCCTAAGACAACCTTTCGCACTAGATATGGACATTATGAATTCTTGGTCATGTCCTTCGGGTTGACCAATGCCCCAGCAGCGTTCATGGAGTTGATGAATCGGGTGTCCAGGCCTTATTTGGATCTATTCGTGATAGTCTTTATAAATGACATCCTGGTATACTCCCGCAGCCAGGAAGAGCACAAGCAACACCTCAGAGTGGTTCTTCAAACTCTGAAGGATAATCAGCTAATATGCCAAATTTTCGTAAGTTGTGAGTTTTTGATGAGTTCGGTGGCATTTCTGGGTCACATTGTATTAGTGGAAGGTATTCAGGTAGACCCAAAGAAGATTGAGGCAGTCCAGAATTGGCCTCGACCAGCTTCAGTGATTGAGATCCGGAGTTTCTTGGGGTTAGCAGGTTACTACCGTTGATTTGTAGAGGGGTTTTCGTCTATTGCAGCCCCGATAACAAGATTGACCCACAAGGGTGCCCAGTTCAGGTGGTAAGATGAGTGTGAGGTGAGATTTCAAAAGCTCAAGACAGCTCTAACTACGGCATCGGTATTGGATTTTCCCACGGGTTCAAGGCCTTACACAATCTATTGTGATGCTTTTCGTATTGGGCTTGGAGGAGTATTGATGTAGGATGGCAAAGTTATTGCCTATGCTTTGAGGCAGTTGAAAATACATGAGAAGAATTATCCAGTTCATGATCTTGAGTTGGCAGTGGTGGTTCATGCCTTAAAGAGCTGGAGGCTTTATCTATATGGTGTGACATGTGAGGTGTACACTGATCACAGAAGCCAACAGTACTTGTTCAACCAAAAGGAGTTGAATTTACGACAGTGGAGATGGTTAGAGTTGCTGAAGGACTATGATATTACTATCCTATATCACCCAGGTAAGGCCAATGTGGTGGCCGATGCATTGAGTAGAAAGTCTGCCAGCATGGACTAGAGACCCTGTCAGTCAGAGACCATTTGCTCTAGATGTCCAGGCCTTAGCCAACCAGTTCGTGAGACTAGACATTTCTGAGCCTAGCAGGGTGTTAGCCTGCACGGTCGCTCGTTCATCTTTATTAGAGTGGATCTGTGAGAGGCAGTTTGATGATTCTCATTTGCGTGACTTGAGAGATACTGTACAGCGGGGAGGTGCCATGAAGGTAACTCTAGATGATGACGGAGTATTGTGATTGCAGGGTCGAGTTTGTGTACCCAATGTTGAGGGGATTCGAGAGTTGATCTTAGCAAAGGCCCACAGTTTGCGGTATTCTATTCACCCGGGCGCCGCGAAGATGTATCAGGATTTACGGTAGCACTATTGGTGGCGCAGGATGAAGAAAGACATCGTTGCGTATGTCGCTCGGTGTCTGAATTGTCAGCAGGTGAAATATGAGCACCAGAGGCCTGGTGGTGTATTCCAGAGAATCGAAATTCCCGAGTGGAAATAGGAGCGGATCACTATGGACTTCATTACTGGACTTCCCTTGACTCGGAGAAAATTTGATACTATTTGGATCATTATTGATAGGCTGAACAAGTCAGCACACTTCATTCCACTAGTTGTCTCTTACTCATCGGAGAGGTGTCACGACCCGGATTTTCCCCCAACATCGGGATTGTGATGGCGCCTACTCGTGGTAGCTAGGCAAGCCACTTTATCCACACTATCCTGTCTTTAACTATATTTCATACTCAATTTTATTAACAAGTACCATAACATCAATTGAATAACACGCGGAAGACTTTATCAAAATAAAGATAAGCAGTTTCAAGGTAAAACAATACTGGAATCCTCTACCCAAGACGTGGGGTCACCAACTCACGAACTACTACTGAATACTATACATAAAGGTCTGAAAAAAATAACATAATCTGTTTGTCTCGGAACAAAGAGACTATAGCTAGTAACATAAGAAAAATGAAGAGACGTCGGGCCTGCGGACGCCTGCAAGCTACCCCGGTCTCAATATGCTCAACTCCCACGCAAAAGATCTATTGTTGTTGCTCCTGATCGAAACCTAGACCTGTGCAAAAATGGACAGAAGTGCAGTATCAGCACAATCCGACCCCATGTGCTGGTAAGTGCCTGGCCTATCCCGGTGAAGTAGTGACAAGCCTAAGACCAGACACCCACATAAACTTGTGCAGTTCTATATATATATGTACACCACAAGATAATGAGAAATAATCAAGTAACAACTCAACAAACAATATCACAGAGGAACTCAACAGCTAACAACAATTATTAAATCAACAAGGAAACCAAAGTATAATGGAAAGCAGGTAATATCAAGTCAAGGAATAGCAAATAATTGCACGGCATCACCCTTCGTGCTTTTACTCTCATCCTCACCGAATAAGCAAATAAAGTACATGGCATCACCCTTCGTGCTTTTACTCTCATCCTCACATCTATGGTACGGCATGATCCTTCGTACATGGTTCAATAATAAGGCACGGCATGATTCTTCGTGCATAATCAATAACATGGCACGGCATTAACCTTCGTGCATAATCAATAACAAGGCACAGCATTAACCTTCGTACATAATAAATAAATCAAGGCACAACATCACCCATCGTGCATTATCATTCTTCCTCACCCAAATAACAATCACAGTTAAGGGCAGAGAAAGAAAACAACAAAATCATCAAACGTCCCGGCAAGGGACACAATAATCATCACAATAAAGTCCCAGCAAGGGCAATCAATATCTCACTTCACAACAAGTCCCGGCAAGGGAGAACAATAACAATTCCACAACCCGGTAAGGGTTCAACAATGTATCTTTAAATGTTTCGCAACAAGTATTAACAACGACTCACGGTCATGCAAGACGCCAGTGTATGGATGGTCGTCACCACAGCCCATACACCGCAATTGATCATATAACACATAGCACATAATCCTATTCCCTCAGGCTAGGATAGAACAAACACTTACCTCTAGCCTTGAAGTCCAAATTATGCTTCAATTATAGCTTTTTGCCCGAATTTCCACTTTCAACTAGCCCGAATCTAATCACAATTGATTCCATTATATTAATAAAAACAAATTAACTTGGTTTGAATGCTTAAAGATGGTTTTCTCAAAGTTTAGCCCAAAATTTCCCAAAACGCCCTTGGCACACGTGGTCGGAACTCGGGGTTCGGACCAAATTCCGGTTACCCATTCCCCCACGAGTTCAAATATATGATTTGTTTCAAAATCGGACCTTAATTCGAGGTCCAATTGCCCAATTCATGAAAACCCTAGGTTCTACCCAAAAACATGAATTTCTACCATGAAAATCTTTGATTTCTATTGAAAAACGTGTTTAATGTTGTTAGGAATTAAAAGAATTAAGTAAAAAGTGACTTACAATTGCTTTGGAGTGAACTTGGCCTTGAAAGCTCGTGTGTAGTGTGTGGGTTTTTGAAAAAGTGAAGAATGAACTGAAAAATTCGTTTAAGTATAAAATTGCACAGCTGCGGATATCGCAATTGCGAACGCTATAGAGTTGGGGACTGTCATGGTCGCATTTGCGACATAATGTTCGCATTTGCGAACAAGGCTGGATCAAGGGGTTCGCATTTGCGACATGATGTTCGCATTTCTGAACAATGTTCGCATTTGCGAAGCCAGGCTTAACACAGAAAGCCTCGCATTTGCGAGGTAGACTTCGCATTTGCGAAGCAATTCTCAACCCTGCCAACTTCGCATTTGCGAAGTATGGTTCGCATTTGCGAACCAAGGCCAGTCTGGGACTTCTCGCAATTGCGAGAAAATCTTCGCATTAGCCAACAGCTGGGTGAAAAACCAGCAGTGTAAAAATTTAGAATTTGAACCAACGGCCTACCAAATCTTTACCCGAGCACCCCGGGCTCCCAACCAAACATGTACACAACATCAAAAACACATTACAAACTTGCTCGCGCTATCACATCGCCAATATAACATCGTTTTAATCAAATCAAGCCTCAAGTTCATGAATTTCATACTTTTGGTTTTCAAAACTTTCAAACTTGGAACTCAAGGTCCAAAACATATCAAACGACATCCAAATATCTCCAAACTTTGCAGAAAGCACATATAAAATATTTAAGACTTGTACCGGGCCGTCGGAACCAAAATACGAGCCTGATGCCATGGTCATTTAATTCATTTTCCTTTAATAACTACAGCAAACATAATTTCACAGAAAAATTCATAACTTTGGCTCTAGGCCTCAGAATTCGACTCCAAACGCATGTCCAAGTCCCATATTTTCCTACGGACCTTCCGGGACCGTCCGATCTCGGGTCCGGGTCTGTTTACCAAAAATGTTGGCCGAAGTCAACTATATCAATATTAATATCATTTTTCTTCAAATTTGTCATATAATTCATATTTTCTATCACAAAATCTTTCCGGCTACATGCCCGGATCATGCACGTAAATTGAGGCAACATAGAATGAGGTTTTCAAGGCCTCGGAAGTGTAGAACAAATGAGGAAAGCAGGTGATGACCCTTTGGGTCGTCACAAGAGGTTAGCAGAGATTTACATAAGGGAGATTGTTCGTCTTCATGGGGTGACGGTGTCTATTATCTCAGATCGGGGTACGCAGTTTACCTCGCGGTTCTAGAGAGCAGTCCAGTAGGAGTTTGGCACTCAGGTTTAGTTGAGTACAGCTTTTCATTCTTAGACGGATGGCCAGTCCGAGAGAACTATTCGGATTCTAGAGGACATACTTCGATCCCGTGTCATTGATTTTGGAGGCTCGTGGGACCAGTTTCTGCCATTAGCAAAGTTCGCCTACAATAACAGCTACCAGTCTAGCATTCAGATGGCCCCGTATGAGGCGTTGTATGGTAGGCGATGTCGATCTCCAGTCGGATGGTTTGAGCCGGGAGAGGCTCGGTTGTTGGGTATAGACTTAGTTAAGGAGGCCTTGGATAAGATCAGGACCATCGAGGAGAGATTGCATTCAGCTCAGTCCAGACAGAAGACTTATGCGGATCGTAAGGTACGAGATGTAGATTTCATGGTTGGTGAGCGGGTATTGCTCCAAGTGTCGCCTATGAAGGGCGTGATGAGGTTCGAGAAGAATGGCAAACTCAGCCCTCGGTATATTGGTCCATTTGAGATTCTGGACCGAGTGGGAGGGGTGGCTTACAAACTAGCTCTGCCACCTATCTTATCAGCTGTGCATCCAGTTTTCCATGTATGTATGCTTCGAAGATACCACGGCGATCCCACACATGTGTTAGACTTTAGTACTGTCCAATTGGACAATGATTTATCCTGCGAGGAGGAGCCAGTGGCCATTCTAGACCGGCAGGTCCAACAGTTGAGGTCGAAGAGTTATCCTTCTGTACGTGTTCAGTGGAGAGGTCAGCCTCCTGAGGCATCGACCTAGGAGTCTGAGTCTGATATACGGAGCCGCTACCCACATTTGTTCCCCGACTCAGGTACTTCCTTCTCTTGTCCGTTCAAGCACGAATGGTTGTTTTAGAGGTGGAGGATGTGACGACCCAAAGGGTCATCACCTAGTTTCCTCAGTTGTTCTGCACTTCCGATGCCTTGAAAACCTCATTCTATGTTGCCTCGATTTACGTGCATGATCCGGGCATGTAGCTAGAAAGATTTTGTGATAGAATATGTAAATTCTATGAGAAAATTGAAGAAAAATGAAATTAATATTGATATAGGTTACTTCGGTCAACATTTTTGGTAAACGGCCCAGGACCTGAGATCGGACGATCCGTAGGAAAATGTGGGACTCGGACATGCACCCGGAGTCGAATTCTGAGGCCTAGAGCCTAAGTTGTGGATTTTTCTGTTAAATTTGTTTTTGCTGTAATTATTAAAGGAAAATGAATTAAATGGCCTTGGTATCGGGCTCGTATTTTGTTTCCGACGCCTGGCACAAGTCTTAAATATTATATATGTGCTTTCTGCAAAGTTTGGTGACATTTGGATGTCGTTTGATGTGTTTTAAACCTTGAGTTCCAAATTTGAAAGTTATGAAACCAAAAAGGATGATAATCATGAACTTGAGGCTTGATTTGATGAAAACGATGTTATATTGGCGATGTGATCGCACGAGTAAGTTTGTAATATGTTTTTGATGTTGTGTACATGTTTGGTTTGGAGCCCGGGGGGCTCGGGTAAAGATTTGATAGGTCGTTGGTTCAAATTCTGAAATTTTACACAGCTGGTTTTTCACCCAGCCGGTATCTTCGCAAATGCGAAGATTTTCTCGCAATTGCGATAAGTCCCAGATTAGTCTTGGTTCGCAAATGCGAACCAGACTTCGTAAACGTGAAGTTGGCAGGGGTGTGCAGTGGTTCGCAAATGCGAACTTAACCTCGCAAATGCGAGGCCTTCAATGATTTGCCTGGCTTCGCAAATGCGAAGCTATCATCGCAAATGCGAAGGCCTCTTTGACCCAGCCTTGTTCGCAAATGCGAACATTATGTTGCAAATGCGATGCTGACAAACCCCAGACCTGATGCGTTCGCAATTGCGAACAAATGTTCGCAATTGTGATACCCGCAGCTGTGCAATATTATACTTAAACGAATTTTTCAGTTCTTTCTTCATTCTTTCAAAAACCCACACACCACATACGAACCCTCAAGAGCAAATTCACTCCAAAATAATTGTAAGTCACTTTTTACTTAATTCTTTCAATCCCTAACAACATTAAACATGATTTTCAATAGAAATCAAAGGTTTTCATGGTAGAAATTCTTGTTTTTGGGTAGAACCTAGGGTTTTCATGAATTGGGTAATTGGACCGCGAATTGGGGTCCAATTTTGAAACAAACCATATATTTGAACTCGTGGGGGAATGGGTAACCGGATTTGGTCCGAACCCCGAGTTCCGACCACGTGGGGCCAGGGGCGTTTTGGGAAATTTTGGGGTAAACTTTGAGAAAACCATCTTTAAGCATTCAAACTAAGTTATTTAGTATTTATTAATGTAATGGAATCAATTGTGACTAGATTCGAGCTAGTTGAAAGCGGAAATTCGGGGAAAAGCTATAGTTGAAGGATAATTTGGACTTCAAGGCTAGAGGTAAGTGTTTGTTCTATCCTAGCTTGAGGGAATAGGATTGTGTGCTATGTGCTATGTGATCGAGTGCGGTGTATGGGTTGTGGTGATGAGCATCCATACACTGGCGTCTAGCATGACTGTGAGTCGTTGTTGATACTTGTTGTGAGATATTTTAAAGATGAATTGTTGAACCCTTGCCGGGTTGTGGAATTGTACATTGGTTTCCCTTGCCGGGACTTTGTTGTGATGATTATTGTGTCCCTTGCTGGGACGGTTGATGATTGTTGTTTTCATTCTCTGCCCCTAACTGTGATTGTTATTTGGGTGAGGAAGAGTGGTAATGCACGAAGGGTGATGTCGTGCCTTGTTTTACTATTATTGCATGAAGGTTAATGATGTGCCTCATTATTGATTATGCACGAAGGTTAATGTCGTGCCTTATTATTGATTATGCACGAACGATTATGCTGTGCCTTGTGATATTGATTATGCACGAAGGGTAATGTCGTGCCTTGTTATTGAACCATGCACGAAGGATCATGTTGTGCCATGGATGTGAGGATGGGAGTAAAAGCACGAAGTGTGATGCCGTGCAACTATTTGCTATTCCTTGTTTGATATTAATTGTTTCCATTATACTCTATTTTCCATTGTTGACTTAATAACTGTTGTTAACTGTTGAGCTTCCGTCTTATGATATTTCTTGTTGGATTTGTTTACTTGATATCTCTTGTTATCTTGTGGTGTACATATGTATATAGAACCGCACAGGTTTATGTGTGTGTTTGGCCCTAGGCTTGTCACTACTTCGCCGGGATAGGCCATGCACTTACCAGCACATGGGGTCGGATTGTGCTGATACTGCACTTCTGTACGTTTTTGCACAGGTCCAGGTTTTGATCGGGAGCAACAGCAGTAGAGCCTTGCGTGGGAGTTGAGCATTTCGAGACCGAGGTAGCTTGCAGGCGTCCGTAGGCCCGGCGTCTCTTCCACTTATTTATGTTATTTGTTGTGGTCTCATTGTTCCGAGACAAACGGATTCATGTTGTTTTCCTTCAGACCTTTATGTGTAGTATTCAGTAGTAGTTCGTGAGTTGGTGACTCCACGTCTTGGGTTGAGGATTTCAGCAGTGTTTTGCTTTAGTATTACTTATCTTTATTTTGAAAGTCTTCCACACTTATTTAATTAATGTTATTGTTCTTGATTATAAAAATGAGTATGAAATAATGATAAAAGCAGGTTAATGTTGAATGTAGTGGCTTGCCTAGCTACCACGAGTAGGCGCCATCACGATCCCGATGTTGCAAAAAAATCCGGGTCGTGACATTCCCCTTAGCAAGTAGGGGCACAATCGGCATTACATTGAATTGGAACATAGTAGAACCTTCTAGGTGGGGTTTTAGTGTAACTTTTAACAAAATAACTGCAGTAATTTATCTAAATAATTAGAAATTGGAGGGTTTTTAATGAAATAACTCAAATTTAGATTTCTCTCATATTTGGGTCTATAAATAGACATAAAATCTGCATAATAAAGGGAGTTCTTCTTATTTTTAGAGCTTCTTTAGAATTTTGAACCATATGAACCCTGGAAAAATCCCAAAAATATCTACTATATTTTCAGATCTGAAATTAACAGTTTCAGATTCAATTTTCTTCTTCTATATTTCAAATCATATAAAAGAAATCCAAAAACAATAATAGAATCCATCACAAATCAGTAGAAAGCTGTAATTACAGTAATTTGAGTGTGAATTCTGATTTTGAAACAACTAGAAGTTCTGGAAATTGCCTCCTGGGTTAATTGCTTGGTTCTATTCACTGTTGAATCTCACATTCTGCTGCTACTGTGAATTACTGCTGAAATACTGTTTGCTGAATCATACTTTGTTGTTATATGCTAGATCTAATGGATCTATTCAATATTTCAGGTACACATCTTGTAAACCTCCAAAGCTTATGGAAATAAACTGAAAGTTGTTTCGAAGTTATGCTGTTGTAGTTTTATCAACTCTGTTTTCTTAGTCTCCTTTTATACATAAATTCTAATTAGACTATATGTAACAGATTTTTAAAGACTGTGTTCTAATTGTAAGTCAAAACTGGACTGTTGTGATTTAATTGATATTGTTTTAAGTATTGACTGTTAGACATATTGAAATGATATATCTATAGTATAATAGGAACTGAAGCTAGTAAAATACAAGTTAACTTTGGTATTGTCTCTACGTTGTGTTTGTGTACAGATTTTATTTGCATTTATTAGTTTGAACTGTTAATTAGAGGAATAAGCAGAGGATTGTTCTGAATCTAGTATTCGATATAGTTATTGGATAGCATTAACTATTGTTTGATATAATTCGAACAGCTAAGCAGAGGAATACAATATATACGCATTGCAGCAAGGACTTCTTGTTGATATAGTTATTCGACTGTTCTAAATAAATTTAGTTAATTAGATTATTAGAGAAATGCAAAATCTCCTCATGAATATAAAAATTATAATTAGTGATTCAGGTGTTAATTTGAATGAGTTGGAATCCAATTCTTAATTCTCCTAAAACTAATAGTATATGATGTCCAGCATCTTGTAGTAGTTCATATAAGTAATATAGGCTAAACAGGTGATTAAAATTGGAAATATATTCTAATACTTTTAACATTTGAATTGTGCTGTAGAATGGAAATTCAAGAAAGAGTTGTTTCATACAAAAGTAGGTTGTGATTTGTTGTAAGATTAAAACTCGATGTAATATAATAATGATAACTGGACGTCTTTGCTAAACTTGAATCGGAAATGTGTGTTATTTAAAAGGGGATAACGTTGCTAGTTTTGTAAATCCTAATTAGGAATGACTTTAAATAAAATAGTGAGACGAGCCTCGTTAGAAAATAAAATGTACGGGGCCCTCGATTAATTATTATAAAAATTTTAGACTCGGAAGGACCGTTTAGAGAATTTCACGGTCTTTCCAAAAGTTAATCAATACGTAGGAACTTTAGGTGCGATTTCGAAATAACATACATTCTCAAATACGGGTGCACATTTATGTGACCCAAATCTATCTCTCGGCGAAACTTAAACGCATTAAAGTCACAGGCGTACTGGTTGCGGTGTGACTCGAAATGTATTTTTGTGACGTCGCAATTCTTCTAAAATTAAAAGCGGAACATAAAAGCACATAATTGAAATATTTAAAGAAATCATATAAAAACAAAAATCGCAATTGAGCGACCGTGCTAAAACCACGGAATCTGGGAGTGCCTAAAACCTTCTCCCGGGTTAACAGAATTCCTTATCCAGGTTTCTAGTTTCGCAGACTGTAATATAGAGTCATAAATTTCCTCGGTTCGAGATTAAAACCGGTGACTTGGGACACCATTATTTTCCCAAATGCGACTCTGAAAAATTAAATAAATTGATCCGGTTCCGACTGTCCTTTAAGTGGAAAAACTCATTCCCTGATTATTATTATATCCCTTCCTGGGGTGTAGTAGTAAACAGTGGCACATTACGTTATGCGTAAAAAACGGTGGTGTGACAGTGTCGATATGTATAATATTAGGGAAGCCTGTAGAGCTAAGTGACCCCTATATCATGTTGATCACATACACTCAGCCGTATTCATAGCTGTATAGCATGACATGAACAAGTACTAGATGTGTACTCTAAGTGAGACTACCTGGAGTTGAATACTCTATTCTAGCTGAGTGGGCCTGAGAGGCCAAGTCTATATTGATTGAGGAAGGGTCGAGGACCCATTGTGAGGTATATATACATATACCAGATCGGGCTGCACACCAAAGCAGTATATCTATATATGATCGGGCTGCACGCCGCAACACTATATATATTGGATCTGACTGCACACCGCAGTAATATATATGTGGATCGGATTGCACGCCGCAGTATCATAGCGCTTGGGCTGAAGGAGCCCCTCCGAAGTCTGCACACATCCTTAGTGAGCGCACTATATATATTAGATCGGGCTACACGCCGCAGCAGTATATCTATATATTGGATCGGGCTGCACGCAGCAGCATTATATATATACATATATATTGGATCGGGCTGCACGCCGCTGCAGGACTAGATCAGTGATGGATCAGTGTGAAACAGTAGTGGGCTAGAATTGGACTTACCATTGTGGAAATGATTTACCTGTACGGATATTCTTAGAACTATTTAGTGATAGTACAGGTGTTCGTACTTTCAGTTATTACTTATTACTAGTGTCACACCTCCTTTTTTCACTGCACATGTATGTAATGTGCCACTGTTTACTACTACACCCCGAGAAGGGATATAATAATAACCAGGGAAGGCGTTTTTCCACTTAAAGGACAGTCGGAACGGGATCAATTTATTTAATTTTTCAGAGTCGCCATTTGGGAAAATAATGGTGTCCCAAGTCACCGGTTTAATCCCGAACCGAGGAAATTTATGACTCTGTATTACAGTCTGCGAAACTAGAAACCTGGATAAGGAATTCTGTTAACCCGGGAGAAGGTGTTAGGCACTCCCGGATTCCGTGGTTTTAGCACGGTCACTCAACTGCAATTTTTTGTTTTTATCTGATTTCATTATATATTTCAATTATGTGCTTTTAATGTCCCGCTTTTTAATTTTAGAAGAATTGTGACGTCACGAAAACACATTTCGAGTCACACCGCAACCAGTACGCATGTGACTTTAATGCGTTTCAGTTTTGCCGAGAGTAAGATTTGGGTCACATAAATGCGCACCCGTATTTAGTAAAGTAATTTTATTAAAGTCGTGCCTAAAGCAACTATGCGTTTGTACTTTGCGAGGGCCATGGAATTTGCTAAATGGCACGCCTCGATATCTAAGGATCAATTCACGATTGAATAAATATTACCAGCCTCAATAGCCATCTCAAAACAATGTTGAGCTTCTTTGTAATCCTTCCTTTCAAGCAATACACAACCCAGTTGATGCAAAGCGGGTGTCTTCTACCATTTTTCATTAGCACACTCCTTTAATCTCTCCAACAACATAACTGTAACTTTGGACATCATGTTATCTTCGATTTCTACCTGGCTAAGGAAATAGTATAACAGAAAAGAAGCTTGCCCAACTATGGCGAGTCTCTCCCTAGCCTCAGAGCAAAAAAATGTGTTGAGAACCTTTGGATTATATAAATAACCTGGAAGCTCTCTTAGCATCAGCTGCAAGCAAGACGCTACGAGCAGATGTGCTCTCTCCTCCAGAGCATAATCAATAAGAATCAATGCCTCATCGATATAGGAAAGCAAAGACGACAAGTAACAGTCACAAGCAGATTTCATTTCCTCACAACAGAATCTATTTGGAAATGAAAGAAGCTCCAGAAGTACATTGGGTGAGCAAGAATTTAATCTTCTAGTCCTAGTAAAGAAATCTACAGCTCTCATTCCATCCGCAAATATACCAACGTGTGTAAAATCAATTCTTTGCTTATCAAACTCAATGAAATTACCATACAACATTGATTTTAATGGAGCAGAGAGAGCTGCAATTTTACCTCGAATATAGTTGACTTCCTCATTGCCTATGTAGAAGCAAACAACCCCAAAAAGTACCAAAATAGAAACAAGCAAAATAGTAATTACACCTAGTGCATCACTAGCAACTCTCGAATGGGGCATTACCCAAACCACAAATTTGCACGCATGATCTCTGACAACATGGAGACCTGAAATACCTCGACCACATGAACCACCCTCCTCACTCCTCCTCCTCAACAATACCATAATTGAAACGACAGATTTATTCTTGTTAACACCTTTCAACCTCAAAGCTACCATATATGAACAGTCTCTCAAGATCTGCCCACCAACATCACCTCACACAATTTGGTTTCAACCAAATCCCTTTTTTTAGAACAAGAATTCGATTAACTGAAGAAAACATGGAGTTGTGTTATTTTAATTTAGGTTGAGGTCGTGGGAAGGTTGAATAAGAAGTGGACAGTGAAGTTTTAATCTAATCGCGACAATTCTCAGATCATCAAGCAAACGAGAACCATGGTATTAACCAGTCACTGAAGAATCGACAAAATCGATCACAATCTCGGATCAAAACTCAAACAACAACTTTCTAACGATCGAAAATAATCTGTTTCAACTCAAATCCAATTTTTTTTTTAAAAAAAACAAAGCTATAAGAACAGCTCCAATGTAATTCGCGTTTGAATTCCAAAATCGAATCTAAATATGAATTGTAGTGTTTTCCTTAATATTGATGAACTGAGATAAAACTAAAATAATAATCTAAATCAAAAACCGAGTAGAAGGACAAAACAGAGCAATCAGCGAAGCAAAACAAATCTGTATATGTATCATATGAACAATGCGGACGAAAAGAATCAGTAGTTGAGAAGAATCATCCAATAGAACCACACAGAAACAAATTGTAACACATTTACATTCAAACATGAATTGAAACAGAATACAAGTAGTAGAAGAGGATTCAATTCAATTAAAATCGTATAACAGGGAACGAAAGGAACTTGTTGAAGCCAAAATAACAGCAAGAGATTCAACGACAATTCAACTTCAATTTCCAGAATCCAAATGAAATTCAGCTTCGAAATCAGACAGAAACTTTGAACTAAACTTGAAACATCAATATAATTTCAAATCCGAACCCGAACTCCAAATCATCTCAATCAATCTCCATCGCTGAAAAGCAAATCAATAAGATAATATATATATTTTTGTGTTTTGTTTTGGAAATAAAAAAAAACAAACTAAAGCAACTTCAAACACTTTTACACAACTGAAATTGGAAGTAGAAGAAAGTCCTAATTGAAACTAGAACCCTAGCTTTTCCTCTGAATTTTCCGCGAATTCTCTCTCTCGTTCCCTCAATCCTCCTCTCAAAAATCTCTAAAATCCTCCACATTTCTGATTAGCTCCTGCTCTGAAATAGCCTTGGCTTTGGCTTCCATGAAGGCCCGGTAGAGACACGGTATTTTCGTGTCTCTATCATCTGATGAGGCTCGATAATATCCAAGAAAAATGGGCTGGGTTGGGTTCAGACATTTGGGTGTGGGCCTGTTAGGGTATTTGAGAGGTATTTTCTGATTTTGGTTGTTGGGTGTGGGTAGATTGGGCCGCCGATGGTTTTATCCGTTTGGCCCAAATTTATCCTTCTTTTTCTCTTGTTTTGTATTTTGCGTTTTATTCTTTTTGAATTATTATATGAATTTTCATGCAACTAATTAATACACAAATTGTAAAAATAAGGAAAATTATTTATTTTGAATTTTATGGGAATAACTCATATGTAGGGTAAAAATCACGTGCTCACAGCTGCCCCTCTTTGCTCGGAAACACGAAGAGTTTCCGTGCAAAGATAAGTGAGCAACTATGAACGATTTTTACCCGTTCGAGTATTCCTTTGTGAAGCATTTTGAAAAGCTTTAACCGCACCCTGCTTCAGAGGTTGCCTACATATCCTGGGCTAAATAGGAATCAGGTTAGTATAGTTCGGGAGTGATGGAGTATCGAGGTTGAGAGTCGAGGTTCCGTCCGAGGCTCCGGTCTGCTGTCCCGTTATTACATCAAAATTGAGAAAGACTAACTAAACCTATCAGCTACGAGTTACAAAATTCCTATCTATGAGTCTTCCGAAGCTTGATCTTGAGTTGGTTGGTGCTTCATGTGGACTCTGATCTGAATCTTGATGCTTGTTAGCCGCAGGTGTTGGTTCAATCTTCTTCAACTTTTGGATCAAGTCCGGACATATAGTGCCCATGATTTCAGGTGGGCTCCTAGTTGCTGATGCTTGAAAATTATTCTTCCAACGGCATACTTGTTGTTGACTTAAACTTGTATCTTCTCTTCTATCAGCATTCTTGTTATTGCCCTGAACTTGTATTTCTCTTTTAACGGCATTCTTGTTATTGACTTAAACTTGTATCTTCCCTTCCAACGGCATTCTTGTTATTGCCTTGACTTGCATTTTTCTTCCAACCACATTCTTGTTATTGCCTTGACTTGTTCAACTTCTTCAATATGAAGCATTCGTCCATTCTCCAGGTGGACCCCTGCTTGTGACAAAATAAACAACCAAAGAAAGATTTTCTGCCCCAATATGGTGACTGGGCACATCATGTTTTTGAATTTCAGAATTTCATTTTTTTTCTTTTTAAATGCAGACATGTATGAAATGAAATGCAGAAAAATATTCCCTTGTTAGATAGGTGGGCGCCTAGACAGAAATTAAAAATGCATGAGATGTAGTGCAGAAAAGTATTCCCTTGTTAGATAGGTGGGCGCCTGGACAGAAATTAAAAATGCATGAGATGCAATGCAGAAAAGTATTCCCTTGTTAGATAGGTGGGCGCCCGGACAGAAATTAAATGTGCATGAGATGCAATGTAGAAAAGTATTCCCTTGTTAGATAGGTGGGCGCCTGGACAGAAATTAAACATGCATGAAATGCAGTGCAGAAAAGTATTCCCTTGCTAGATAGGTGGGCGCCTGGATAGAAATTAAAAATGCATGAGATGCGGTGCAAAAAGTATTCCCTTGTTAGATAGGTGGGCGCACGGACGGAAATTAAAAATGCATGAGATGCAGTGCGAGAAAAGTATTCCCTTGTTAGATAGGTGGGTGCATGGACGGAAATTAAACGTGCATGAGATGCGATGCGGAAAAGCATTTCCCTTGTTAGATAGATGGGCGCCCGGACAGAAATTTAAAATGCATGAGATGCGGTGCGTGAAAAGTATTCCCTTGTTAGATAGGTGGTGTCACGACCCCAAATCCGGCCGTGATGGCGCCAAGCACACTGCTAGGCCAACCCGACCAATCAACAACAATCATAGAGCTATGAGCTCGCCTTATCCCATTCAAACATAACCATTGTAAATTAACAGAGTAATGGATATATCAAAAACGGGGAAACCAAGTCCCAACGCATACCAACTCCCATAGACCGAAGGGTCGAGAGTCATGAGCCTCTACAGAACATAAGTGTAATACGATTTACAACCAAAGCTCGGAGCGGAAAGAAATAACAATTCATAATCAAAGACAAGTAGGAAGGGATATCGGGTCCTCGCGGACGTCGGCGACTACCTCGAAGTCTCACGTAACGGGAATAATAAAGCGAGTTGCGACAACTCAACCGCCCTTCCGAACTCCGTATATCCGCACACAAAAAAAATGCAGGGGAGTGGGGTGAGTATATTTCAACTCAGTGAGCAGCAAGCAATAATAAATAATAACCGGAAGTAAGAACTCCTGTACTGTCACTAAACAGTTCTAAGGCAAACCCCCACAGGTAAGTCATCACTACAATGAGTTCTCCGATCTCCAGTCCATATCCATCTCAACCGGGTTCCACACTGACCACATCCTCACTCGTACCACCACAGTGTACAACCATCTCAATATATAGAGACATATACATTTGTCTATAACACATAAGTATTTACGTATTTATAAGGATATTAATAAGTATAATGTCGCGGCGTACGGCCCGCTCCAATACATATACCGTCGCGGCGTGCGGCCCGCTCCATTTAACGTCGACGCGCGCTCACCGGGGGTGTATACGGACTTCGGAGGGGCTCCCTAGGCCCAAGCGCTACGGTGCTATGACATGCAGCCGGGTCCACCATATATCACCGCGGCGTGCAGTACGATCCAATATATATATATATATACATGTATAATTATACTGCTGCGGCGTGCGGCCCGATCCCATAATATACCAGCGCTCACTGGAATGTGTGCAGACTCAGACTCCGAAGGGGCTCCTACAGCCCAAGCGCAATAATACTGCGGCGTGCGGTCCGTCCCACATGTATATTACATGTATATCACATGTATATTATTGCGGCGTGCAGTACGATCCAACATATATACTGCTGCGGCGTGCAGCCCGATCCAATGTAGGTATATATATACTACCTCATAATGGGTCCTCGACCCTATCCCGGTCAATATATACTTGGCCTCTCAGGCCCAATATAATATATCACAGTGGGTCCTTGACCCTGTCTCAGTCAATATAGACTTGGCCTTTCAGGCCCAATATAACATCTCATAATGGGTCTTTGACCCTGTCTCATCTCAATCGGTATAGACTTGGCCTTTCAGGCCCGCTCAGCTAGAACAGGGAATTCCACCCTAGATAATCTCTCAATGTACACATCTAGTACGGGCTCATATTATACTATACAGCTAGAGCTATGGCTGAGTGTATGCTTCCAACACAATATAAGGGTCACCTAGCTCTATAGGTTCCCTAATGCTCTACAGATCGGCACAAGGCCCCAAACATGGCTATCAGCCCAATTGCACAGTTATAAACTTATTATCAGTCATAACACACAGTATACTATTAGTCGGGAAGGACTAAGTCCGAACCCCCAATCACAATGTCACCACGCCCGTCATAAAACGCGTGTCTCATCCCAATATAGCACTGTGAAGTGCTAGTACGGGGTTTCAAACCCTCAGTACATTATTTACTACTACCACTCACCTCGATCCGATAGAAGCCTTAATCCGCCTTGCGCTCGCCTCGCAATTCAATCACCTTGAATGCCGAATCTGCTCAAAATCAATGAGAATACATCAATATAGGCTAATTAAACACAACCCATTCGAAATAACTCAATTTACATCAAAATTCCCAAAGTTGCCAAAACCCGAGCCCCGGGCCCACATTCCGAAAATTTACAAAATTCACATTTCTGGAACCCTCGTCTCGCCACGAGTCCATACATATAAAATTTACCAAAATCGGACTCCGTTTGCCCACTCAAATCGGTGTTTTTCTTCAATTTAGGCTTAGGGCTCAAACCCACAATTAATCTTCCATTTACAGGGAATTAACCAAGGATTTCATGTAAAAATGATGTAATTAAGCCATAAACTTACCTCCGACGAAACCCCGATGATTTCCCAACAATCTCCCGTCAATTTCTTCTCTTGGAACTCAAAAATGGAGGGTTCATGAATGAAACCCGTATGTGAAATGTTCTGTAATTAAACTCACTGCCGGAGCAATTTGCTCTACGCGTTCGCGATGGTCTTCACGCGTTCGCGGTGCTTGGCTTCCAGTTACTCTATGCGAACGCGACAATTCCCACGCGTTCGCGATGAACAAACATCCCAGTCGCCCAAAATCCTTCTACGCGTTCGCGACTCCCAGTCACGCGAACGCGAAGCTTATCTCCCTCAGACCAACGCGAACGCGACCTCAGGGAACGCGATCGCGAAGCACAAAGCTTTTGGCCTTCGCGAACGCGACGCGCCTGATCGCGAACGCGATGCATTGATCCTCCTAGCCTTCGCGAACGCGGCCCTTGCCACGCGAACGCGAAGGCTTAATGCCTGGGCAGTAACCTCCAAATTTACAGCAGACCTTTCCAAGTTCAAAATGCCCGATTGATGGTCCGGAAACATCCCGAGGCCCCCGGGACCCCAACGAAAACCACAAACATACCCCGAAATACGATACGAACTTGTTCCAATCATAAAAACACCATCCTAAACATCAAAATCACCAATTACCCACAGATTCAAGCCTAAATTTCTTAAAACTTTCCGAATTACGCATTCAATCAAAAACCCGACCAAACGACGTCCGAATGACCTGAAATTTTGCAGGCACATCCAAAATCACCTAACGAAGCTACTGCCACTGTCGGAATTCCATTCCGACCCCGGATCAAAATCTCACCTACCGTTCGGATTTCGCCAAAATTCAACCTTAGCCAATTCAAGCCTATTTCTGCACCGGGCCTCCAAATTCAATTCCGATCGCTCCCTTAAGTCACAAATCACCTTCCGGAACTAACCGAATCATCGGAATCCGATTCCGAGTCCTCTAACAAAATAGTCAACTCCGGATTGACTTTCCTTATTCAAGTCTCTTTCAAAAAGGCTATATGCCTCATTTTCAATCCAAATCACTCCTAAATCACCCGATAGACCCTAACACTGATATAAAAGCATAAAACATGCAATTGCAACATGACGGAGTGGTAATTCCCGTAACGACGGGCCGGGTCGTTACATTCTCCCCAACTTAAACAATCGCTCGTCCTCGAGCGTACCAGAGTTGTACTAGAAGCCACCCAATAGCCGAATGACCTTACCAAGCATATATCCGGGTGATCATACGTCACCCTATCTCACATAAGTCCGAAAATACCACATAGTCAAAATTTCACAAACCATCTGAACCATAAATCACATTGTGCTTTCTGAAATCATAACCCAATTGCTAATCCCATGTCTATATTCACGATACACTAGAATCCACTGCAATAACCCACACTCACCACTCCGGGTGAGATCATCTGATGTATCAAACAACCCAATCGCTCGAGACAATAGTCTCTAATCACAATAATTTCTCACGATAACCAAATACCAACTGAAAAACCCTTTTCATTAGATAGAGTTTTGTTCCAACACCTTCATATCATGCCCACGGTAACCGAACACGCGATATATCGAACCCATCTCTCGGGTCAACCATTCGTGAATCTATTTCTCTTTTAAAATTGATACCACAATAAGTTTCGGAGCCAAACCTCGATATTACCTTTCTAACGAGCTGAAATCATATATGCTCACTCTCATTAATGACTTGAATGATCATTTCGGTTATAACACACCACACTGGTAACATGACACCTCAGCATCGGCCTAGGCCACAACGAGCACAACACAGGCTCCAATAAGAACGATCTGAACACACTCGAATCCTGACAACTGACTCGCACCAAAAAGCCATAATTCAAATTCTTCCATACCATCACAACACATAACTGAGATTCTTGTCTCACATCATAGGATTAGAGTGCCTGAATCCTCCTCGAAAGGTCATAACATCACGTGGCCTTGCCACGACTCATGATTCTATCCAAACACTATTACCCATGGAGCATCTCAAGTCGAGATGTTCAAAACGGTCAGCCACACACATATTTAGGTCTGACTCAAGCAATCAATCACACGCGGTGATACATTTAGTATATGCTATCGAATCCTGAATGGACACAACCGATGTGCTATTCCCCGAGCGATACCCAATACGGACTATTCCTCAAAAGAGAGGAAGTATTGTATACAAGGTACATATAGGAAGCTATATTTCCCACATCACACTGTTGCGGCGCGCAACCCGTTCCAATAGCATACCTGTGGCGGCGTGCCACCCGATCCAGATACCATACATGTGGCGGCGTGCCACCCGATCCAGATACTATACATGTGGCGGCGTGCCACCCGATCCACGTATCAATCTAGCAAAAGGGAATGCACATCGACTCAAGTTGCTCATTGCAACAAACAATGTATATATATAGCCTCAAGCTCGGTCACATGAAACTCATCCGACAAAGTTCCTCAATACCGGAACTGAATCAATGGTAGATACCTCTACACTGACATCCGCCACGAAGTCCCAACTGGCAAAGCAATATCTACCAACATGCAATCATATATCATTATTCAAATTCGTCATATCAAGTGACGAGATAGCCACTAGGGCTTCCAATTTCCGATAACCGCTACACTGTGCCGATACACACGATATACCACCGCTGCGTAGGCGGGTTACGAGAACTTCTAGTCTCCAACACATACATAACACAGGAATCACTATGCCTGATTACGTACTTCACCGTACGATTACATAACGCACCTCAAGCGTCCATTCATACCACGAAAGCCATTCATAAATTTCACTATGTCATCATCGACTCAATTATTACAGTCGATCCAACGAGAAAATACCACCATACTACTACATATTATCAATTTACATCACCTTGTCCATTTGCACCATATACCCCGCCAAATTACTAGAATAGCAGTACCATTTTCTTAAATCATCAGAAAGATCAATTCTTAAATCACCTGCAGCTGTCCGCGCCGCTCAATAATTTTATTGACTTCCCATATATTATGAACTGATCTCAAAACCTTGAATATGCCATTATCAACTTTCCATAACACATCGCGTATCACACTAAGACAACATGGAAATTCATATCCCTTTCCTCCGCAACAAACATCGGCGCACTCAACTCGTCAAGGGCTTTCATGATCCCATATAGAGAAAACTCATTACACATTCCCAGCCTTGCATACCAACAGGAAATACACTCATTTTTCAAACCACATTAAAACACATCATAAACTCTTTCTCCCAATCACATTGCATAATTTAACTGCCAGGACTGAGTCCTTATACACATATTATACCCATATCGGGTTACACAACTGCCAGCTCTCAAAAGCTTTGCTGCACAATATCTGTAAGACTCATTATTTCAACCATATACCAGGAATTAGTCGTATTCCTTTTCATACCATTCTGGTTTATTAACAAGTTGATCCATTTACCCAATTTCCTTTCTGAGTCATCTTTAATTTCATATCAGCCATTATTGTAGCACCATAACACATCAACTCATTCCACACGAGACTCGTACATAAGACCACACGGTCTAAGACATATAGGCCACTAAATACTCTCTCTATATTTCCCGAAGGATCACATCCTACAATACTTTATTTTGAAGAACCTCTTGCGATTTGAATTCGTTATCATTACCTTCCAATACGGATTACATAGAATCCCATCATTCACATAATATAACACAAGTACCGATCTCTTCTAACGAAACCGCCATCTTTAGCCACATGCACAATCTTAAGACACCTTACCGTTACAAGCAAAAATCCGGAACACTGCAAAACCATTCTCGGGCATCATTCACCCTTATCTTGCTGTAATTCAATTGTCCTATTGAATAGAACCACTCGTGTTTTGTTAGAACTCTGACACCGCAGAACATGATTACTTACAAATACAATCAGCTATCTTTCTTTTCTATACACCGGACATTCCTTACCAACAGTAGTTCAAAACATCCTAGTATTTCTTCAAATCTACGAAGCACCATAAGCCTTTATCAAAATTTCCCAACATACCTAGAGACAGAGCCAACACAACACACGACAGTGCAATCAGATAATCAATAACAACCTCCCCAACTTAGCTCGAAGTCATTCATCAAAGCACTTTCAACCACTCATATTATTATTACTCAAATGATGCCACAAAGTTCTAGTTAGATTAAACTCAGTCATTTACAAGCTTCGGCGGAGATTCGAATCATCAGAAATATTAACCCCTTTGCAATTCTTGCATTCATTCACACACAACAGTTACGCCCCCCTCTTTAGGTGGCAAAATCTTTTCTAAGTCCCGGATTTTCCAAAAATTTCGGCAGAGTTCCCTTTGTAAATTGGCCTATCCACCTGCCAGAGAATCACCAAACCATTCTAACAATACATCCACAACTCAACAAGATATCACAATGTATTTCAACAACATTAAATCTCAATACTATACGAATCATATTATCATAATTTATACTTGAACCTGCGTTGTACCTGCTCGAATCATAACACATATCAAATACCTTTCAATTACACATGAGGATCAACCCTCCTACTTCGCCTCAATTTAGCATTTCAGCGCAATACCTTCCACTATGATACACATAGCATAATCACTTTAGTCTTCCTGAGTTTGAACTCATTCCACTACACATAAGGCACTTTACCTTCCAATTAAGAGGCGATGAAAATATTTCTCACACCCATAGCTAGTGCTACGCATCAAATCACAATAAGAACCGAATACCTTACAACTTTCCCATTATCAAACTGCCATTTTCACAATTAATATCAATACCGATCGTATAAACTTCATAATACCGACTCGTGAAATTAGCACCTTGGTGCTCAAGCCATAGACAATGATCTTGCCTCGAGTCCTCCCGACTGGCCCAACATGAACTCACGGAGATTATATCTCGCCCCTCGTTCGGAGAAATCGCAAGCCATAAGGCAATTATATTACAGAGCGCTCGATGCGTACACAGACGTGTGGAAGGAATTTCAAAAATTATATCTCAAGCTGAATCAAGTATGCACGATAAGAATTCCAAGAAGTGTGAAGTGTTTCCTAAAGGTTCGCAGCCTCCCGAGGATAAGTACAGGCGTCCCCGTACCGATCCACAAGACTCTACTAACCGGCTCAAGACTCACGAGGCCTAGTAAACCTAGGCTCTGATACCAACTTGTCACGACCCCAAATCCGGTCGTGATGGCGCCCAGCACACTGCTAGGCCAGCCCGACCAATCAACAACAATCATAGAGCTATGAGCTCGCCTTATCCCATTCAAACATAACCATTGTAAATTAACAGTAATGGATATATCAAAAACGGGGAAACCAAGTCCCAACGCATACCAACTCCCATAGACCGAAGGGTCAAGAGTCATGAGCCTCTACGGAACATAAGTGTAATACGGTTTACAACCAAAGCTCAGAGCGGAAAGAAATAACAATTCATAATCAAAGACAGTAGGAAGGGATATCGGGTCCTGCGGACGTCGGCAGCTACCTCGAAGTCTCCACAGAACGGGAATAATAAAGCAGTTGCGACAGCTCAACTGCCCTTCTGAACCTGTATATCTGCACACAAAAAAAATGCAGGGGAGTGGGGTGAGTATATTTCAACTCAGTGAGCAGCAATAATAAATAATAACTGGAAGTAAGAACTCCTGTACTGTCACTAAACAGTTCTAAGGCAAACCCCCACAGGTAAGTCATCACTACAATGAGTTCTCTGATCTCCAGTCCATATCCATCTCAACTGGGTCCCACACTGACCACATCCTCACTCGTACCACTACAGTGTACAACCATCTCAATATATAGAGACATATACATTTGTCTATAACACATAAGTATTTACGTATTTATAAGGATATTAATAAGTATAATGCTGCGGCGTGCAGCCCGCTCCAATACATATACCGTTGCGGCGTGCAGCCCGCTCCATTTAACGTCGACGGCGCTCACTGGGGGTGTATACAGACTTCGGAGGGGCTCCCTAGGCCCAAGCGCTATGGTGCTATGACATGCAGCCAGGTCCACCATATATCACTGCGGCGTGCAGTACGATCCAATATATATATATATATACATGTATAATTATACTGCTGCGGCGTGCAGCCCGATCCCATAATATACCAGCGCTCACTGGAATGTGTGCAGACTCAGACTCCGAAGGGGCTCCTACAGCCCAAGCGCAATAATACTGCGGCGTGCAGTCCGTCCCACATGTATATTACATGTATATCACATGTATATTACTGCGGCGTGCAGTACGATCCAACATATATACTGCTGCGGCGTGCAGCCCGATCCAATGTAGGTATATATATACTACCTCATAATGGGTCCTCGACCCTATCCCGGTCAATATATACTTGGCCTCTCAGGCCCAATATAATATATCACAGTGGGTCCTTGACCCTGTCTCAGTCAATATAGACTTGGCCTTTCAGGCCCAATATAACATCTCATAGTGGGTCTTTGACCCTGTCTCATCTCAATCGGTATAGACTTGGCCTTTCAGGCCCGCTCAGCTAGAACAGGGAATTCCACCCTAGATAATCTCTCTCAATGTACACATCTAGTACGGGCTCATATTATACTATACAGCTAGAGCTATGGCTGAGTGTATGCTTCCAACACAATATAAGGGTCACCTAGCTCTATAGGTTCCCTAATGCTCTACAGATCGGCACAAGGCCCCAAACATGGCTATCAGCCCAATTGCACAGTTATAAACTTATTATCAGTCATAACACACAGTATACTATTAGTCGGGAAGGACTAAGTCCGAACCCCCAATCACAATGTCACCACGCCCGTCATAAAACGCGTGTCTCATCCCAATATAGCACTGTGAAGTGCTAGTACGGGGTTTCAAACCCTCGGTACATTATTTACTACTACCACTCACCTCGATCCGATAGAAGCCTTAATCCGCCTTGCGCTCGCCTCGCAATTCAATCACCTTGAATGCCGAATCTGCTCAAAATCAATGAGAATACATCAATATAGGCTAATTAAACACAACCCATTCGAAATAACTCAATTTACATCAAAATTCCCAAAGTTGCCAAAACCCGAGCCCCGGGCCCACATTCCGAAAATTTACAAAATTCACATTTCTGGAACCCTCGTCTCGCCACGAGTCCATACATATAAAATTTACCAAAATCGGACTCCGTTTGCCCACTCAAATCGGTGTTTTTCTTCAATTTAGGCTTAGGGCTCAAACCCACAATTAATCTTCCATTTACAGGGAATTAACCAAGGATTTCATGTAAAAATGATGTAATTAAGCCATAAACTTACCTCCGACGAAACCCCGATGATTTCCCAACAATCTCCCGTCAATTTCTTCTCTTGGAACTCAAAAATGGAGGGTTCATGAATGAAACCCGTATGTGAAATGTTCTGTAATTAAACTCACTGCCGGAGCAATTTGCTCTACGCGTTCGCGATGGTCTTCACGCGTTCGCGGTGCTTGGCTTCCAGTTACTCTACGCGAACGCGACAATTCCCACGCGTTCGCGATGAACAAACATCCCAGTCGCCCAAAATCCTTCTACGCGTTCGCGACTCCCAGTCACGCGAACGCGAAGCTTATCTCCCAGACCAACGCGAACGCGACCTCAGGAACGCGATCGCGAAGCACAAAGCTTTTGGCCTTCGCGAACGCGACGTGCCTGATCGCGAACGCGATGCATTGATCCTCCTAGCCTTCGCGAACGCGGCCCTTGCCACGCGAACGCGAAGGCTTAATGCCTGGGCAGTAACCTGCAAATTTACAGCAGACCTTTCCAAGTTCAAAATGCCCGATTGATGGTCCGGAAACATCCCGAGGCCCCCGGGACCCCAACGAAAACCACAAACATACCCCGAAATACGATACGAACTTGTTCCAATCATAAAAACACCATCCTAAACATCAAAATCACCAATTACCCACAGATTCAAGCCTAAATTTCTTAAAACTTTCCGAATTACGCATTCAATCAAAAACCCGACCAAACGACGTCCGAATGACCTGAAATTTTGCAGGCACATCCAAAATCACCTAACGAAGCTACTGCCACTGTCGGAATTCCATTCCGACCCCCGGATCAAAATCTCACCTACCGTTCGGATTTCGCCAAAATTCAACCTTAGCCAATTCAAGCCTATTTCTACACCGGGCCTCCAAATTCAATTCCGATCGCTCCCTTAAGTCACAAATCACCTTCCGGAACTAACCGAATCATCGGAATCCGATTCCGAGTCCTCTAACAAAATAGTCAACTCCGGATTGACTTTCCTTATTCAAGTCTCTTTCAAAAAGGCTATATGCCTCATTTTCAATCCAAATCACTCCTAAATCACCCGATAGACCCTAACACTGATATAAAAGCATAAAACATGCAATTGCAACATGACGGAGTGGTAATTCCCGTAACGACGGGCCGGGTCGTTACAGGTGGGCACCTGGACAGAAATTAAAAATGCATGAAATTAAAAACTTTTGTGTTACCTTGTGACTCAAGGTTATCTTAGGTGAAAAATTCATCAGACTAAGACATTTAATCTTAGGAGAAAGTTTCAACAGACTAAGATTTTGATTCTCACTGGACTATGTCCATTTCAATGTAATCTCAAGAGGATTATCCATCGGACTAAGTTTATGACTCCAGGAGATAACTCTTTGGACTGGGTCTATTTATACTTTCCTTTCTTTTTCGGGTTTTGCCCTTTTCTTTTCAAATTATGCCTTCGTTTTTACATTACCCCTTTATCTTAGGTGAAAAATTCCTCAGACTAAGATTTCCATCTTAGGAGAAAGTTTCAACAAACTAAGATTCTTTCCTTTTATCTTAGGTGAAAAATTCATCAGACCAAGACTTCTATCTTGGGAGAAAGATTCAACAGACTAAGATTTTATCCATTCATCTTAGGTGAAAGATTCATCGGACTAAGACTTTTGTCTTAGGAGAAAGTTTCAACAGACTAAGATTGTATCATTCTCCGATACTTGCTTCATTTACCTTTCAACTTGAACTGTTCATCTTCAAAAACAACAATTGTATTCGCCTTCATGCTTTTCGGATGACTATCCGATTTCAAGAAAAATGACACAAAATTTTTCCTGCCCCAGTTTGACAATATCTTTTGCTCATGTTTCAAAGCAAAGAAAACTCTGTCAGTTTAAAATGTGGTGGTTGGTTGTGGCCTTGAACTTTCCACTTGAATGCTTGGCCTGTTCACCGACTATTCTTTTCATTCTTTCTTTGTTCAAAACCCGCCTTCCTTACGGTATGTATGTTGTTCCCTTCTTGACGGATCCCACAAACTTTGATCTCGATTCCTTTGATGGCTTCATTTGAAAACCTTGGGTGTTTCTTGACTGACTCTTCCCTTTGTCAGAATATATACCTTTCTCTGTTCAAACCCCATGTTTCCATTTATTATATTGTTCCTAAATTGGCTCTTTGCCGACCTTTGTGTCTTGCATGAACCCCAAACATTTTTATTGTTGCCCGCTCCATTGCACATGTTGCTCTTTTGGCTTAAAGCACTGGCCTTGTCTTTTCCTGACTTACGACAATTGTCGTGTTGGCCAAATCCCATCTTGTGCAATTGGAAAGCTTGGTGTCAAATTTTGGAATCATTTCTATACTTGTTATGACCCGACAGACTCAATAAGAGGGAGGGTAAAACAAGGTATGAAGAATAAAAAGAAAGGAAAACATAATTCCTAACAAGAAACCTACAGAAGAATGACCTATCAGATTTTGAATACCGACGCTAGCGACCTTGACATGCATTTTTGGCCTTCTCTGTATAGCAAATTTGATGTTCAACTCTTGTTGCAAGTTCTGCTATGAAACCGGTCTTCAACACTTCATTTCTTTGATCTGATCCTTAGTCGACTTGTAGTGCCCATAGGGTTTTCACCATCAAGCCTCTCTCATTTGCTCTTTCTCTCAACTCACTGTCACCTTATGGTGCCCGTGCGGGTTTTTACCAATAAGACTCTCTCATTTTGATTTCTCTCATCTTGGAGTCTCGTGGTGGTTCTCATCATCTTGAATTCTTCATTGTACTTTGTTCGTATTGGAGTGTTGCCCCTGATGTGATTTACCTTTATTCGCTTGACTCGGCATTTCTTGAAGATTGATCGGAATGTCTTCCTTTGGACCGTAATGTAGGCTTTTGGATGGGATATAGAAAAAAGGATATAAAGGCTCAAAAATATTTCATCATGGGTTAAAATTACAACTTTCGGAATCTTATTTATTCAACAACTATAACTTCTGCCCCAGTTTCCTTCTTGGGGGATTTTTTTTTTATTTTTCCTTTATTGTGACTGAACCTTAGTGAGGCTACCTACGTACCCTTTTGGGATCAAGTCAAACGTAGTTCGGAAATAAGATCGCTTCCTTGTTGCGATTTGACTTCTCCCGATTTTCTTCTTTTCTTTGCATTCTTTTCTTTCTTTTCTTTTCTTTTCTTTTCTTTTCTTTTTCTTTTTTTTTTCTTTTCTTTCTTTTTTTTTCTTTTTCTTTTCTTTCTCCATTTTATTTCCCCATTTGATTTCCCCGCTCAATCCTCGATTTTTGTTGTTGATTCTGAAAGAGGGATATGAAAGAAAATACAATAATATGGCTCAAAAGGGTAGCAATGGATAAAGTGTTTGGATAGCCGAATGAAATGCCTTCGTCATTCCAATCTTCAAAACCTACCAAGTACAAACTACACAGTTAAACACCTTTCGACCGATTCACATATTTGCCTTCTATATTTGACGATTCTCAGTGCCATTGGGCAACAACCTCGATACCACGAATGGTTCCTTTAGCCTTGGGTACTCTTGCCTTTGGCTTTAAACCGATGAAGCATGATGCATTTCCACGGCGTTTCTTTTCGTTCTGCTTTCCCCAATACTCACTTGATTCCGGCTTCATAGTATTTCAATATTTCTTCCGAATATCATTACATCTTTAACATTGTTTTATCGCTAAATTGTCTTTTAAAATCAGGCCGAGAATTGTGTGCAAGTCATGTTGCTAAAATCAGTATGAGAAGAATTGTAAAGTGATTAGAAATGGAATGACTAGAAATGACGGGAAACAAAGAGTTGTATTAAACTGATGGGTTGAAACAACAAGACGAACAACAAAACGAACAGACTAGACTAGAATTACAAACCTAGACAGCACTAAACAAATTTATTACTAAACAAAGCAAAGTGGAAAGATAGAAGGGTTTTGACTCTCAAGCCAACGTCCGGATTACAACCCTGAAATAACCCGGGCAAAAGAGATGATACCAAAATATACCACCAAAACTCCAAGAGACGGAGCGCCTTCCCAATTGACAAGCATGGCATCCTAGCCACTGAATTCTGCATTAATGTTGCCAAGATCATTTTCTGTTTCAATATCTTCAACTTCAGTTGACCTCCCAAAAAGATTTTCATCACCCACATCACCGGGCATCATTCCTACAAAATGTGCTTCGTTATGTGCAAGTAAAGGACTCTGTGCAATGTTCTGGATGCCACTGCCATGGACCGCAATTATTCCTTCCTGAATCATTCTTTCTATCTTTATTTTCAAATCCCGACAACTTTCAACATCGGGCCCCAGGGCATTGGAGTGGTATTCACACCTTTTGGATGAGTCAAAACTTCTCGCACGTCGGTCCACCCGATTTGGAGGGATGGGTGCAATCACGCCATGTCGTTTTAACTTCTCAAACAAGCTTGCACAGGACTCTCCTATTGGTGTAAAATTATCTTTCAACTTATGTTCCTTTCCATACTCCTTGATTGGATGTGGGTTATAAGGTATTTGAAAATTTTGCGGAGGCTGGTAAGGATTATGTGATGTTCGGGCTTGCTTTCTTGTGTGTTTTGAGGATTGAGCAACATACTGGACTAGATCAAAAGAGTATGGAGGGTTCTGCGGCGGGTAGTAATGCTTAAGAAGGTCATGGAAAATTTGATGAGGTTGCATATACCTTCGAGATGTTCTCATAGGACCTTTTCTCGACCCTGATGTCATCATGATTTCGTCATCCCTTCTATTCATATCACTGAATTCACTTTGGACATCCTGAGCTGCATTTTTGAGAGCTGCTTGACTTATAATTTTGCCTGTCTTAAGACCATCTTCCACCATTTCTCCCATTTTGACTATTTCTTCAAATGATTGACCAACTGCCGATATCATGTTTTGAAAGTAATTCGGCTCTTGAGCCTGAAGAAAAACAGTGTCCAACTCGTGATCATTCATGGGTGGCTTAGCTCTCGCTGCCTGCTCTCTCCATTTGATGGCATATTCCCTGAAACTTTCAGTTGGTTTCTTTTTCAGTTTAGAAATGGAAATGCGGTTTGGGGTGACGTCAATATTGTATTGAAACTGTTTGACAAAGGTCCGTGCCATGTCATCCCAAACGTGCCAACCAGATGCGTCTTGATGCTACTCCCGAGAGGCTTTCCCCAAAATAAGCCATAAGCAATTCTTCATTTCTTCCCACACCTCTCAATTGGTTGCAATACCTTTTTAGGTGGGCTATGGGGTTTCCACGTCCATCGTACTTTTCCAATTTGGGAACCTTGAAACCAGGCGGCAAGTGGACATCAAGGAACATACAAAGATCTCTAAAGGCAACACTCTTTTGACCTGCCATTTCTTGCGTGTTTTTCAGCCGTTGTTCTAATCTCTTCAATCTTCGGGCCATTTCTTCATGTACCTTCTTTCGGGTAGGCTTCTCAATGTTTGCAGGAAGGTCAAACGAGTACGAGTGGTACTCGGGAGAGTGGCACTGTTTTTGCTGTATAGCAGATTGTGACTCATGAGAAGGCTGTCCTTAGCCATTGGCCCATGCTTGACGCATTTTGGTCATTTGTTGTTTCAATGTTCTGTTTTCCTCAACCACAGTAGGCCCTTGTTGAACTTTCTGACCCTGAGTCTCTTGAGCACTCGCAACAGCTCTGATGTCGGTTATCATTTTTCTTGAATCTTGCTTTCTAATTTACCACAACCAACCACCTCAACTTTCTGAACAAAACGAAGCCACCATGTTAGCGTTAAGGTATTCCGCTTATTGATTTCCTTTGTTTTTTTCTGCTATTTTCTCTTCTTCTTTTTTTTTCTTTTTGTGGTTTTTTTCATTTTCTTCTTTTTTTCTTTTTTTGTAGTTTTTCATTTTTTTTTCTTTTTGGTTATGGATATGGTCGAATCCTATGTGGATTGCCTACGTATCATGACCCCGCATGAATCAGACCGAGCGTAGTTCTTGCAAATTAATGCAAGAAATAAAGAGATGTTTATTTTTTTTTTTAATTAAAGGAAAATTATAGAAGCCGACTCCAACTACAAACTTGTGTAGGAGATTTCTACAAGAAAAAGAATATTTTTTGTGTCAATTATGACTATTTCTACAAAATTGGCCACATAATGGCTTATTTGACAAAATGACTATTTTTGCAAAATTTATTTAAGAAAGATAAACTTGAAATTTTTTTATCCTGTGGCTCATACGGCATCGTTCGGCATCACCATAAACCAACACAAGACTATTTTTCATAAATTGGCCATATAATGGCTTACTTAGACAAAATGGCTCTTTTTGCAAAATTTTATTTAAGAAGATACAAATTCAAAATTTTTTATCCTGGGGCCTATGGGGCATCGTTCAGCACCGACACAGGCCAACACAAGACTGAGGAAGTTAAAATGCAAAAATGTGGCTATTTCAGCAAAAATTCGGCCATGTAATGGCTTATTTGATAAAGTGGATATTTTTTGAAAAGTTGAGCGATGACTCAAACTTAATTTTGCGGATACAGCCTTTAAACATTTCCGCGAGGGAACATTTCAATGCTGTGTCCAAAATTATTTACAAATGACTCAAAGTGGCTATTCTTGCAAAAATATCCTTCCGGCGTCCTTTTGAGGGACATTCGGCTTATTTTAAGCAAGAATAGCATCACCCGACTTATTTATAACAAAATCAAAAATTTGACATTTTTTGGTTATTTTTGCAAACGTGGTGTGAACCCGGACTTGATTTTGCGGCTATGGCCTTGCAACATTTTCACAAGGAATATTTCAAGGCTATGCCCGCAAATTATAAAAATGATTCAAAGTGGCTATTTTTGCAAAAACAGCCTTCCGGCGTCCTTTCGGAACATTCAGCTATTTTCAAAAACGGCATCACTTTGATTTTATTGACAAAATTAAACACACATTTTTTTTGAATTATTAAAAATGGTGGGAACCCAAACTTGATTTTGCGGCTACGACCTTTCCACATTTTCGCGAGGGAGTATTTCAAGGTTGTGCCCAAAAATTATTTACAATGATTCAAAGTGGCTATTTTTGCAAAAACAGCCTTCCGGCGTCCTTTCGGAACATTCAGCTATTTTTCAAAAAATGGCATCACTTTGATTTTATTGACAAAATTAAACACACACATTTTTTTTATTTTTTTAAAGGGGTGGTTGGACCCGATGAGGGTTGTCTACGTATCCCACCTAATGGCGAGAATCAAACTTGCGTAGTTCGTTCAGATTATTTGACCAATTATTTCAACAAAATTGTTCTACCTATTTTTTCAAACTTTCAAATTTTCGACAACAATTCGTCAATATTTCGATATTTTTCTATTCTAAAATTTTCTCTCTTTTTGTTTTTCAGGAATTTAGCCAATAATAATCTAGGTCAAATAAATGCAACATATAACATGCTCGGTCTTTAATTTTTCGGGTCACCTGTCCTAGACGGACCCAACCCCTGTGTTGAGTCCCCTACTCAGATATGATGCAAATAAACGTCCTAAATCTAGGCTCAATATCCTGATGTTTTCAATGGTACTAGACCGTGTACCCGAGTGGACAACTCGGATCGAGGAGGGGCTACGTACCGGTGACCCGCGGGGTCAATCGGCTTTGTAACTTATCCGGCCTCTTTTTCTTATTTTTGGTATTGACACTAACAGAAAGGGGAGTCTCAACCAGTAAGCACATCCCCGGAGATAAGAAGAAAAGGGTTTTCGGCACAGTTTTATATATACACTTCACGCAATATCAAAGCGGTAAACATGTAGCACATTAATCAAAATATATAAGGAAATCAGATATAAGCAAAAACAACAATTTGACTGAGCTCGGATTCTTAAACCCTGAACCAAAGTTCCGGGTTATTTATCCCCAGCAGAGTCGCTAGAGCTGTCACACCTCCTTTTTTCACTGCACATGTACGTAATGTGCCACTGTTTACTACTACACCCCGAGAAGGGATATGATAATAACCAGGGAAGGAGTTTTTCCACTTAAAGGACAGTCGGAACGGGATCAATTTATTTAATTTTTCAGAGTCGCCACTTGGAAAAATAATGGTGCCCCAAGTCACCGGTTTAATCCCGAACCGAGGAAATTTATGACTCTGTATTACAGTCTACGAAACTAGAAACCTGGATAAGGAATTCTGTTAACCCGGGAGAAGGTGTTAGGCACTCCCGGATACTGTGGTTTTAGCACGGTCGCTCAACTGCAATTTTTTGTTTTTATCTGATTTCTTTATATATTTCAATTATGTGCTTTTAATGTCCGCTTTTTCATTTTAGAAGAATTGCGACGTCACGAAAATACATTTCGAGTCACACCGCAACCAGTACGCATGTGACTTTAATGCGTTTCAGTTTCGTCGAGAGTAAGATTTGGGTCACATAAATGCGCACCCGTATTTAGGAAAGTAATTTTATTAAAGTCGTGCCTAAAGCAACTATGCATTTGTACTTTGCGAGGGCCGTGGAATTTGCTAAATGGCACGCCTCGATATCTAAGGATCAATTCACGATTGAATAAATATTACCAGCCTCAATAGCCATCTCAAAACAATGTTGAGCTTCTTTGTAATCCTTCCTTTCAAGCAATACACAACCCAGTTGATGCAAAGCGGGTGCCTTCTGCCATTTTTCGTTAGCACACTCCTTTAATCTCTCTAACAACATAACTGTAACTTTGGACATCATGTTATCTTCGATTGCTACCTGGCTAAGGAAATAGTATAACAGAAAAGAAGCTTGCCCAACTGTGGCGAGTCTCTCCCTAGCCTCAGAGCTACAAAATGTGTTGAGAACCTTTGGATTATATAAATAACCTGGAAGCTCTCTTAGCATCAGATGCAAGCAAGACGCTACGAGCAGATGTGCTCTCTCCTCCAGAGCATAATCAATAAGAATCAATGCCTCATCGATATAGGAAAGCAAAGACGACAAGTAACAGTCACAAGCAGATTTCATTTCCTCACAACAGAATCTATTTGCAAATGAAAGAAGCTCCAGAAGTACATTGGGTGAGCAAGAATTTAATCTTCTAGTCCTAGTAAAGAAATCTACAGATCTCATTCCGTCCGCAGATATACCAACGTGTGTAAAATCAATTCTTTGCTTATCAAACTCAATGAAATTACCATACAACATTGATTTTAATGGAGCAGAGAGAGGTGCAATTTTACCTCGAATACAGTTGACTTCCTCATTGCCTATGCAGAAGCAAACAACCCCAAAAAGTACCAAAATAGAAACAAGCAAAATAGTAATTACACCTAGTGCATCACTAGCAACTCTCGAATGGGGCATTAACCAAACCACAAATTTGCACGTATGTTCTCTGACAGCATGGAGACCTGAAATACCTCTACCACATGAACCACCCTCCTCACTCCTCCTCTTCAACAATACCATAATTGAAACGACAGATTTATTCTTGTTAACACCTTTCAACCTCAAAGCTACCATATATGAACAGTCACTCAAGATCTGCCCACCAACATCACCTCACACAATTCGTTTTCAACCAAATCCCATTTTTTAGAACAAGAATTCGATTAACTGAAGAAAACAGGGAGCTGTGTTGTGTTAATTTAGGTTGAGGTCGTGGGAAGGTTGAATAAGAAGTAGGACAGTGAAGTTTTAATCTAATCGCGACAATTCTCAAATCATCAAGCAAATAAGAACCATGATATTAACCAGTCACTGAATAATCGACAAAATCGATCACAATCTCGGATCAAAACTCAAACAACAACTTTCTAACGATCGAAAATAATCTGTTTCAACTCAAATCGAGTTTTTTTTTTAAAAAAAAAAAACAAAGCTATAAGACCAGCTCCAATGTAATTCGCGTTTGAATTCCAAAATCGAATCTAAATACCAATTGTAGTGTTTTCCTTAATATTGATGAACTGAGATAAAATCAAAATAATAATCTAAATCAAAAACCGAGTAGAAGGACAAAACAGAGCAATCAGCGAAGCAAAACAAATCTGTATATGTATCATATGAACAGTGCGGACGAAAAGAATCAGTAGTTGAGAAGAATTATCCAATAGAACCACACAGAAACAAATTGTAACACATTTACATTCAAACATGAATTGAAACAGAATACAAGTAGTAGAAGAGGATTTCAATTCAATTAAAATCGTATAACAGGGAACGAAAGGAACCTGTTGAAGCCAAAATAACAGCAAGAGATTCAACGACAATTCAACTTCAATTTCCAGAATCCAAATGAAGTTCAGCTTCGAAATCAGACAGAAACTTTGAACTAAACTTGAAACATCAATAGAATTTCAAATCCGAACCCGAACTCCAAATCGTCTCAATCAATCTCCATCGTTGAAAAGCAAATCAATAAGATAATATATATATTTTTGTGTTTTGTTTTGGAAATAAAAAAAAACTAAAGCAACTTCTAACACTTTTACACAACTGAAATTGGAAGTAGAAGAAAGTCCTAATTGAAACTAGAACCCTAGCTTTTCCTCTGAATTTTCCGCGAATTCTCTCTCTCGTTCCCTCAATCTTCCTCTCGAAAATCTCTAAAATCCTCCGCATTTCTGATTAGCTCCTGCTCTGAAATAGCCTTGGCTTTGGCTTCCATGAAGGCCTGGTAGAGACACGGTATTTTCGTGTCTCTATCATCTGATGAGGCTCGATAATATCCAAGAAAAATGGGCTGGGTCGGGCTCAGAGATTTGGGTGTGGGCCTATTAGGGTATTTAAGGGGTATTTTCTAATTTGGGCTGTTGGGTGTGGGTAGATTGGGCCGCCGATGGTTTTATCCGTTTGGCCCAAATTTATCCTTCTTTTTCTCTTGTTTTGTATTTTGCATTTTATTCTTTTTGTATTATTATATGAATTTTCATGCAACTAATTAATACACAAATTGTAAAAATAAGGAAAAATTATTTATTTTGAATTTTATGGAAATAACTCATATGTAGGGTAAAAATCACGTGCTCACAACTAGTATAGTACTCAAGCGATGCACAGATTAATTTTAAGAAAAGAAAAGTTTAAAGAGATAATAAAACTATGTTTATTGCAATTAGAATTAGCGATCGAATACAGAAGGAGTTATTCTAAAATTAACAGATGAATTTTATTGAGAGTAATATAAGTTGGTACATAAGAATGAATTGCATAATATTAGCATTTGAAGAAAGGTCGGAAAACCTGTGAAACTACTTAAGATGTATGGTAATCTCCAACAAATATATGTAGATGTTGTAGTAATCCTTTTTTTTGTTCTCATCCAAAAAAATACACTTGATTTTCCATTCTATCATAAGTTACACTCTTGTAATGAACACAAATAGGTGCTGCAGTTAATATCCTTTCATGGGAAAGAAAACTGTAAAATTAAAGATTTCAGAATGAGTGCTAAACAATAATCAAGTACCTATGTTTGCGTCAAAGAGAAAGAAACGGAAATTTGAGGAGCAAATAATAAGCGAAACAATATATATCACATAACTTATTTTCAACAATAACTTGTATGATATAATGATATAACAATTTGGATGAGCAAATTATATGAACCCGAATTAGTAAGGTAAAAAAATAATTAAATTCATTTTCATCTTGTAAAACCAATTCAATCGAGAAAATAGTGCCTGGATTATAACGATCTGGTACTTCCCACAAACGGACAACACGGACTTTTAACTTCCATTGCATCTTCGAAATAGTTATATCTTTGACGAAATCAATGTGAGTAGCCATCTTTTACATAGGACGTAAGTTTTGTATAAATCTTTATATAAGAATGAACATTAGGATTGAAGGTTATGTAATTGTAGAAAATATATGTATTTTCACGTTTGTACAGTTGCAACAAAGACGTGTAAATCACAGTTGAAGCAATGAAATTCGTGGGAAAGTGGGTTGAAGGTATGGTGTTTTTCCAGCGTTAATTTAGGTTTACTTTAAGGGAAGATGGAAAGTCAGTTAAAAGTCACGGTTAGGAAGGGTTTTGATTTTAATTTTATTTCACCTTTCAAAAAATGAAATAATTAAATATATATATATATATATATATATATATATAATCTTCCTCCTATCCTAATAATACTCAAAATAAAATTGTAGTTCTTATTTTTTACTTCATATAAATTTGGAAAAAGTGACGGTTATCAGGCAAATTTAACCGTTTTTAATTACATTTTTTTTAAAACTATTCTTCATATCCTAATCCTAATAGAAATAAACTTGTAACTCCTTTTTTTAACTTCCTATAAATTTGGAAGAAATTCCTATAAATGTGGAAGAAAACTGATGGTTTTGAAGGAATGAGTAGTTTTTTTATTTAAATTAAATTAAATTACAGTTCCTATCATAATCCTAATCAAAATGTCATTGCATTTTGTTGTTTTTTAATTCGTAAAAACTAAGAAGAAAACTGACGGTTTTGCAAGGAATTGAATCAGTTTTTCTTTTTTTTTTAAAACAAAATTTAGTCTTCCTCCTAATCCTAATTAAAATAAATTTGTAATTGGTTTTTTTGTACTTCCTATAAATTAGGAACAATGTTTTAATGAGACACGTGTTAATTCCTTGTTTTGACACTTGACTTCATTAGAAGCTTTTGTCTTTGGCTTTTAATATGTGATATACTTAAACTATCATTTAGTAATACAGTTTCAGCAAACTCAAACCCATATCAAAAGTTAAACAATGGAAACAATTGGCCTTTTAATACATGGAGTAGTAAATTCCAAAGAGAAAACCAGTAAATAAATTTAATAGCTAAATATGATGGCTCCGTAAATTCAAAACAAACCTATAACACGAATAAATTCATATTTCAATTATGAATTCGATAAAGAGTCATATATGAGTATGGAGTACCTCAAAGGCTCAAACCAAAAATCGACAGAAAAATGATCAAATAAGGTCTGAAATAGCATGGAAAATCTAGCAACAAAAACAACACGTCAACAATGAAAACGCAATGACTCAACTTCAAAGCGAGCACGCATACGCAGATCCTAATCTGAAACACTTCAGATCTCAATTGAGTGACGCAAAGAAGAAGCTTAGAATCTAATGTCAAAATGGAACTTCTGAGAACGGAACCGTCGTGAGAATTAAACTGGTCCCTCTCCTTTCGTCTCTGTGTGTGTCCTATATTTATAAAATATATGAATGTGTTGGTTATTATGTGTAGATGTATGGAGGGAGTGAGAAGTTATTGTTAGGTGTGTGATGTGAGTGGGGGAAAGGCATGAGTGATGTAGGAGTGGGAAAGTTGGGTGTGAGAAAGCGGGGGTAAGGCATGAGTGAAATTGGGAAGAGGAGAAGATGGGTGGTTTTATTTATTTAATTTTTATTTTTCTTTTTTTAACTTTATATATATTTATTTAACTTTTCCTAAAACCTTTTTTCTATTAAATTAAAGAAGATAAAAGAATACACACACATATATATACTAACTTACTTTAAGACTTAAAGAAACTATATAAATAAAAAAACTCAATATTTACACTAAAGTTTAAATTATACCAAGAAAAATAGTACTATAAATTACATCTAAATTAAAAAAAAATCGATTATATATAAATCGAATATATTCATCTAAGAATATGAATATTTAAAAATAAATAAATATAATCTTCCTATCCTAATAATACTCAAAATAAAATTATAATTCCTATTTTTTACTTCATATAAATTTGGAAAACAAGTGACGGTTATAAGGTAAATTTAACCGTTTTTAATTATATTTTAAAAAAATATTCTTCATATCCTAATCCTAATAAAAATAAATTTGTAACTCCTTTTTTTAACTTCCTATAAATTTGGAAGAAATTCCTATAAATTTGGAATAAAACTGATGGTTTTGAAGGAATGGGTAGTTTTTTGATTTAAAATAAATTAAATTACAGTTCCTATCATAATCCTAATCAAAATGTAATTGCATTTGGTTATTTTTTAATTCGTAATTAGTTTTTCTTTTTTATTTAAAATATATTAAATTACTATTGCTATCCTAATCATAATTTAAATTGTACTTACTTTTCCTTGTTGTAATTAGTTTTCCTTGTATTTAATTTTTAAAAAAATGGAGAACTGACGGTCTTTTATAGAGAGGAGCAGTGAAGGTTTTGGAAGGAATGTTTTGACTATTGTTTATTTCTTATAAATAAAAATTAATCTTCCTCCTAATCCTAATTTAACAAAAATTGTTATTGGTTTTTTCAAAGTTCCTATAAATTAGGATGATTGTCCTAATGTGACACGTGTTTATTGATAGATGTGACACTTGGCTTAATGAGAAGCCGTTGTCTTTGGCTTTTAATTATATATAGATTGTTACTCACTGAGTTGAAAGATACTCACCCCACTCCCTGCACTTTATGTGCATATACAGGTGTTCAAGAGGGCAGTTGAGCTATCCGCATCTGCTATTTACTGTTATCCAAGGAGACATCGAGGTACCTGTCGGCATCCGTAGGACCCGATCTCTCTCCTTCCTTTCATTTATGTCTTTTACCATTCTATCTAGACTTGGATTGTATAGGATATTTTCCATCTGTTAGAGGCTCAGACTTGTGACACCCGATTCGTGGGCAGTATTTCATGTATTTTGTTTCCGCACTTGTTGTTTCTGTTATGAAAACAAGCTATTAACTTTAATTGATCAGAATTAATTAATAATTGGCTGGTAATATGGAAAACATGGTCGGACTTGCCTAGCAATGTGTTGGGCGCTATCATGACCGGGATTTGGGTCGTGACAGAAACTTTATGCTACCTTCTAATATTGTAGACTATACTGATCATTCACTATTAGAAAAACCATATTGAAATAATTACTGCCTTAATTCGTTTCAACCCTATAAGGCACCATGTCCGGATAGATTACATCCTATCTTTTATCAAAAATATTGGCATATTGTAGGAAATTCCGTGAAAGGTTTTTGTCATCAGGCTTTTAAGGATTACAAAATAGATCCTACTATTAATTCAACTTTTCTTTGCCTCATTCCAAAAATATTACATGCAACTACTCTAGCTTAATATCGTCTTATTAACTTGTGTAATACTATTTATAAAATAATTTCAAAAATTATTGTTAATCGCATTAAGCTTGTTCTTCCTCACTTAATTGATCAAACTCAATATAGCTTCCTGAAAAATAGATGTGCATCTGATAATGCAATTATTTTTTAGGAATTGTTAACTAATTTTAATAAGATGAAGGGAAAGAATGCTAATATCCTTTTTAAATTAGATCTTGAAAAAGCTTTCGATAAATTAGAATGGTCTTTTATTTATAATACTTTATATAATCTTCATTTTCCTATTAAACTAAGCAATCTAATAATGTCTTGTATTACTACTACTTCTACTGCCGTTTTAATCAATGATCATGCCACTAATTTTTCTCAGCCTTTTAGAGGTATTAGACAAGGAGACCCTCTTTCTCCTTATATTTTTATATTATGTTTAGAAATACTATCAAGAAAAATAAATTTAGAGGTAGACTACAATATTTGGCATCCAATTTCTATTGGGATAAAGGGACCTCAACTTTCACATCTCTTTTTCGCAGATGACATAATTTTATGTTAAAAAATTACTCCAAGTTCTTGTTATTCTATCCTAAGAACTATGACTCTTTTTAATAATTATTCAGGGCACACTATTAATCTAGATAAGTCTAAGCTATTTTTCTCGAAAAATTGCTCTACTAATGTTAAAGTAGACATTCAGATTTTGTTTAACATAAAGGAAAGTAATTACTTTGGAAAATATCTAGGTTTCCCAATCTTTACTTTGAAGCCTTTAACCAAAGATTTTCAGTTTTTACTTGATAATTTCAAGTCTAAATTAGCAGGTTGGAAAACTTATTTCTTAACAAAAGCGGGAAGAAAAACTTTAATTTGTTCCACACCAAATAATCTTCCTAATCATGTAATGCATTATATTACGTTGCCCAATTCATTTATTAAGTCTCTTAACAAATATCAACCAGACTTTTTGTGGGGATCTACTTCGGAAAAGAAAAAATTCATTTATTAAATTGGAATTCGGTCACTACTCCTTTATCACTTGGGGGATTAGGTATACAAAATCTTCACATAAAAAATGTTGCTTTGCATGCTAGACTAGCTTGGCGACTCTTTGAAAATCCAACCCTTTATCACGATCCTAGTTCACCAATCGTGAACATGTCATGACGGCACCCAGTCCCCACGACTAGGTAAGCCTAACACATTGCGGAATATACAAGTTTATGAACATTAAATAAGAAATAGCGGAAAACGATATAAATAAGAATGTAATATATGCCGCTTGGCACATACACCCTTCAAACACACTGTATAAACACCACCAAGACCCGGAATCCCACGGGTAACACAGACTAAGAGAAATACAACTATGGCTCTATGTGTAAAGAGTATCTAAACAACGAGATGAAGGAAAAACATCTACTAGAACTATCAGAATAGAAGGATGGCCTCCGGATCCGCGAACGTAGGAGATCATACCTCGAGGTCTCCCAAGGTGCTGCTGAATCACCTAGTATGAGCTTGTCCTGATGTACCTGGATCTACACAACAAAAGTGTGCACAAGAGTAGCATGAGTACACCACGGCGGTACTCAGTAAGTGCCAAGCCTAACCTCGATGGAGTAGTGACGAGGAAGGTCAGGGCCCTACTGAGAGAAAACAATTACAAAAATGATAATAACAATAATAAGCAGTTTAAACGATAATTATTCCGAATGACAACAATAAAATGATTACTGCAACCGTCTACAATTAACTAACAACAAATAACAAACTCAATTAATAAGTCCAGGACCTGTGGGAATTGAACCCACAGTCCCATTAACAGTACCCCTGGGTCTCCGGGAATCGAACCCGTAGCCCATGTCTCAATAGATCTCAGGATCTCCAGGAATCGAACCCGCAGTACACATCTCCATAATATATCAATAGCTCAGGATCTTCGGGAATCGAACCCGCAGTCCCTACAAATAACTCAGGATCTCGGGAATCAAACCCGCAGTCCCTACAAATAACTCAGGATCTCGGGAATCGAACCCGCAGTCCCTACCAATAACTCAGGATCTCGGGAATCGAACCCGCAGTCCCTACCAATAACTCAGGATCTCGGGAATCGAACCCGCAATCCATACAAATAACTCAGGATCTCGGGAATCGAACCAGCAGTCCCTACAAATATCACTTCGGGTCTCTCGGTATCGAACCCACAGCCCTGGGATCTCCGGGAATTGAATCTGCAGTCCACCAACACATCAAATAAAGAAAACACACAGGGAGAGTATAATATCTTTAATTACAACTTCACCGAAGCTAGTGCCAACTATTTATCAAGAAGTTCAAGTAAGTCAACTAGGCAATTAAACATGTTGAATCCTAGCTAATCATGTTTTTCTAACTAATACCGGGTAAAGTAACGCTTTTATCACCTAAGAGCAGGAATATCACTAATCCGACAATTCAAGTATGGTGTGTGTTACAACAACCAGCGCATGTACACGTCCGTCACCTCGCGTACAAGGCATTTAAACTATCACATAATATCCTAGGGGTGAAAGTTCCCCACACGAGGTTAGACAAGCCACTTACCTCGACTCCGGTACAAAACCGCTAAGAGACAACTCTCTTGCCGTGAATGTCGACCTCCATAGGCATAGTATCTGATAAAAATTAATAGAATCACATCAAAATAGGCCAATTGGGCATTACCCAACCAAAACAATTCAAAATACACCAAAACCCACAAGTTGCCAAAACCCGACTTTCGGTACGCTTCTTGAAAAATTACGAAAGTTATATATTCGGGTTACTTATCTCAACACGAGTCCGTGCATATACAATTTATCAAAATCGAACTCCGTTTGCCCATTCAAATCAAAGATTTCCTAAAATTTAGGCCTAGGGCTCAAACCCTCCATTAATCCTCCATTAACAGTGAAATAATCATGGAGAAACATCAAAATAAAGTTCTTATATTTACCTCCTTGATGAGACGAGAACAACACCGCGAACATCACCTCAATCGGAGCTCTAGAACTCAAGATATGCCCAAAATACTAAACTTCTCGGTTTTAAACACTAACCAGGCCTATTTTTCGCTTTTGCGGATAATTTTCGCATAGGCGGGACCGCTTTTACGCTTCTATTTCCGCTTTTGCAGTTCCGCATCCGCGGTCAAATTCCGCTTCTGCGGTTCTGACAGACACCAGCACTTTTCTCGGCACGGAAATGAGCATAACTTTCTCATACGATGTCCAAATTCGACGATTCTTTTTGCTATGGCTCCGAAATTACGATACGGATCTAATGATTCAAACAAAACTGAATTTGGAGATCATTTACCTGATATGGTACCCCTTTATGTTCAAAGAAGCAAAGGTTGAAACATCAAATAAGAGCGTGATCACAACCCGAGGCCCCCAGGACCCTAATCAATCATACCAACCAACCCCAAAACACATTACGGACTTGCTCGAGGCCTCAAACCACATCAAACAACTCTAAAACCATGAATTACACCCCGATTCGAACTTTATGAACTTTGAAGTTTCCAACTTCTATTTCCGATGCCGAAACCTATCAAATTGCATCCGATTGACTTCAAATTTTGCACACATGTCCAAAATGATATATCGAAGCTGCAGAAACTTTCGGAATTCCATTCTGGCCCTCGGATCAAAATCTCACCTATCAACCGAAATTCGCCAAAATACTAACTTTGCCAATTCAAGCTTAATTCTACACCGGTCATCACAAAAATATTCCGGACACACTCCTAAGTCCCAAATCACCTAACGAAGCTATCCGAACCATCAGATTTGCATTTTGAGTCCGATATCAAAATTTCCACTTCCGGTCAAATTTTCTCAAAAACCTTCAATTTTCTATCTTTAGCCAAACGACTCCAAAATGACCCACGGACCTCCGAATTCACTTCCGATCGCGCTCCCAAATCCGGAATAACCATACGGAGCTACTCCCAGTCTCGGAATCCCAAACGGACATCAATAACACTAAAATACATTTTAAGCCAAATTAATGCAATTTCTTCTAAAATGCTATCTTCCATAATATGCGCCAAAACGCTCCCGGGTTATCCAAAACCCGATCCAGGCATACGCCCAAGTCCGAAATCATCATATGAACATGTTGGAACCTTCAAATCTCAATTCCGAGGTCGTATACTCAAAATTCCAATCCTAGTTCATTTCTTCAATTTTAAGCTTTGGAAATGAGAATTTTCATTTAAATTTGACTCCAAACTTCTTGAATTTTAATTCTGACCATACACACAAGTCAATATACTTGAGATGAAGTTGTTCATGGCCTCAAACTGCTGAATGACGCGCTGTATCTCAAAACGACCGGTTGGGTCGTTACACCCTTCTTTGAGCAAGGGTTTTACTTCATACTCATTTAAAACAAAATAGAACTAATATATTTTCTACTTCAAGAATTTGGCAAAATATTATAAAGGGATGGTCTTTTTGTAATCTTGGATATAAATGGATGTTAACAAATGGGAAGCATGTTAATTTCTGGAAGGAACTTTGGTTGAATCACTCTGCTCCTATTCGCAATTCCATTTGCGGCCCTCTACCCATAGGTGAGATTAATAAATTGGTATCAAATTATTACTACAATTATGAATGGCACTTTCACGATTTTCCCTTTGATATTCCCGCTTCTTTAGAAAAATAAATCATTAGTACTTACATGCCTATAGTCAATACAAATTATGATCATATAAATTGGGATATTACACCTACATGTTTATTTTCTGTCAAGTCTATCTATCATGAACTTCATAATGTTACGTTTAAGAAGAATGATTCTTTAGGTAATAATTATACATGGATTTGGAAACTACAAACTACACCAAAAATTTCTTTCTTTATCTCGCTGTTATGTAATGGTAGGCTACTGTGATGATCCGGCCCGTCATCATGTGAGCTATCACCCCGTTACCCCCGTTATATGCTTTTTGATGTTGTAATATGCATGTTGGGTGAGTTTGAGGCAATCCGGGTTGAGTTTGATTGAAATTGAGACAGAAAGTCTCTTAGAAGAAAGAATAGTTGGGGAAAGTCAACTGGACATTGACTATTTAGTTAGAGGGCTCAGAATCGGATTCGGATGATTCGGTTAGTTTCGGGAGGTGATTTGTGACTTAGGGGAACAATCGGAATTGAATTTGGAGGTCCGGTGTAGAAATAGGCTTGAATTGGCTAAGGTTGAATTTTGGCGAAATCCGGACGGTAGGTGAGATTTTGATCCGGAAGTCGGAATGGAATTCCGACAGTTGCAGTAGCTCCGTTAGGTGATTTTGGATGTGCCTGCAAAATTTCAGGTCATTCGGAGGTCGTTTGGTCGGGTTTTTGATCGAATAAGAATTTTGAAAGTTATAGTTAAACTTAAGCTTGAATTTGCTGAAAACGGTCGATTTTGATGTTAACTATAGTGATTTAATGATTCGAGCAAGTTGGAATGAGGTAATAGATCATGTCTGTATATTTGGTTGAGGTCTCGGGGTCTCGGGTGTGTTTCGGATGTCCAACGGGTCATTTTTGGAAGATTTTTGTAGTTTTGAGCGTAAATGTAATGATCCAAAGGTCTATTTTTAGTTCTAGAGATCCAAATTTAACTTCGAGACTTCGAGAATTTAAATCATGAATTATAGGACTGATCTGGAAATTTTGGTTTAATTTCATCAAGTCGCGATTGGGTTTTTGACGCGATATGTGAGTTAATTGTTTAACGAGCGAAATTGGTATTGAACTAAGAAAATGAGCTCCAAATTCAGTTTTGTTTGAACTACTAGATCCGTATCAAAATTACGGAGCCATAGGAAAAAGAATCGTCTAATTTCGAGTTCGTATGATGGATTTAGAGTTATTTTAGTAAAAAATGATTGTGCTGCAATTTAGATAAAAAGCTGCTGCAATGAACAGTACCCGTGAACAGTACCCGTGAATAGTACATTGTGAACAATACCCCATGAACAGTACCTTGTGAACAGTAACACGGGTGAACAGTAACACGGGTGAACAGTACACGGGTGAACAGTATTTTGTTAAAAAAAATCTGGACAGAAGGTTTTCATCCGCGACTCATTAATTGAAAACCTCCATTGTTGAGTCTTGGAGAGCAAAAGTGAAGGGAAATTGCTGGGATTTCACCGGGTTATCATTGGAGGTAAGTTTTATGGTTGATATATGTGTTTTTATCTTAGAATCCTTCTTTATTTCACTGAAATTGGATCAAATTGTGGGGAAATTTAGCCTAGGCCAAGACTTTGGTAAAATACCTATTTGAGCGGGCAAATGGAGTCCGAATTTGGTAAATTTTATATGCCTAGACTCGTATTAAGACGAGGGTTCCGAATATGTAACTTTTATAATTTTTCGAGAAGCGCACCAAAACTCGAGTTTTGACAACTTTGTGGGTTTTGATGCAATTTGGGTTATTTCGAATGGGTTACGTGAATTTAACATATATTGATGTATTATCATTAATTTTGAGTAGATTTGGCAACCGAGGAGATTGATTTGCGAGGCAAGCGCAAGGCGGACCGAGGCTTCTACTGGTTCGAGGTGAGTGGTAGTAGTAAACAATATAATGAGGGTTTGAAACCCCGTACTAGCACTTCACAGTGCTATATTGAGATGAGACACGCATTCTCTGACGGGCGTAGTGACATTGTGATTGAGGGTTCGGACTTGGTCCTTCCCGGCTAATAGAATACTGTGTTGTATGGCTGTTAATGAGATTATAACTGTACAATTGGGCTAATAGCCATGTTTGGGGCCTTGTGCCGATCTGTAGAGCATTAGGGAACCTATAGAGCTATGTGACCCTTATATCGTGTTGGAAACATACACTCAGCCGTAGCTCTAGCTGTATAGCATAATATGAGCCCGTACTAGATGTGTACATTGAGAGAGATTATCTAGGGTGGAACTTCCTGTTCTAGCTGAGTGGGCCTGAAAGGCCAAGTCTATACCGATTGAGATGAGATAGGGTCAAGGACCCACTATGAGATGTTATAATGGGCCTGAAAGGCCAAGTCTATATTGACTGAGACAGGGTCAAGGACCCACTGTGATATATTATATTGGGCCTGAGAGGCCAAGTATATACTGACTGGAATAGGGTCGAGGACCCATTATGAGGTATTATATATATATATACCAATATTGGATCGGGCTGCACGCCGCAGCAGTATATATATTGGATCGGACCGCACGCCGCAGTAATATACATGTAATATACATGTGGGACGGACTGCACGCCGCAGTATTATTGCGCTTGGGCTGTAGGAGCCCCTTCGGAGTCTGAGTCTGCACATATTCTCAGTGAGCACTGGTGTATATTATGGGATCGGGCTGCGCGCCGCAGCAGTATAAATATATAAATATATATATATATTGGATCGGACTGCACGCCGCAGTAATATTTGTGTGGATCGTGCTGCACGCCGCATTATTATAGTGCTTGGGCTTAGGGAGCCCCTCCAAAGTCTGTATACACCCCCAGTGAGCGTCGTCGACGTTAAATGGAGCGGGTTGCACGCCGCAGCGGTATATGTATTCGAGCGGGCTGCGCGCCGCAGCTGTATATGTATTGGAGCGGGCTGCGCGCCGCAGCATTATACTTAATCATATTCATATATATACTGAAATATTTATATGTTATAGACAGATGTATATGTCTCCATATATTGAGATGGTTGTATACCGTAGTGGTACGAGCGAGGATGTGGTCAGTGTGGGACCTAGATGAGATAGATGTGACCTGGAGATCAGAGTACTCATTATAGTGATGACTAATCTGTGGGGGTTGCCTTAGAATTGTTTAGTGATAGTACAGGAGTTCTTATTTTCAGTTATTGTTTATTATTGTTACTCACTGAGTTGAAATATACTCACCCCACTCCCCTGCACTTTTGTGCAGATATACAGGTTCAGGAGGGCGGTTGAGCTATCGCAACTGCTTTATTATCCCCGTTTTGTAGAGACTTCGAGGTAGCTGCCGACGTCCGCAGTACCTGACATCTTTCTTTTTATCATTTTGTTGTCTCCATTCTGGTTAGACTTGATTGTGTAGTAGATCTCATTTGTAGAGGCTCAGACTTGTGACACCACGATTTGGTTGGGACTGTGTTCTTGTATTTCAGTTCTACACTTCTTGATTTGTTATGAAAATAGGCTAATCACGCCGATTAATCGGTATTAATTATACTTGGCTGGTTTAATTGGATAAGATGGTCGGGCTTGCCTAGCAATGTGTTGGGCACCATCACGACCGAGGTTTGGGGTCGTGACAAGTTGGTATTAGAGCCTAGGTTAATAGGTCTCGCGAGTCATGAGCCGGTTGGTAGAGTCTTGTGGATCGGCACGGGGATGCCTGTACTTATCCTCGGGAGGCTGCAAACCTTTAGGAAAGTTTCAAATTCTTGGAATTCTCATCGTGCGTGTTTGATTCAGCTTGAAATGTAATTCTTGAAATTCCTCCTGCACATTGATGCGCATACTTGAGTGCTTAGTGATAAATTTGCCTTGATGGCTTGTGATTCCCCAATCGAGGGACGAGATATATCTCTGTGAGTTCATGTGGGCCTGTCTGGAGGACTTGAGGCCGGATCCTTGTCTATGGCTTGAGCACCGAGGTGCTAATTTCGCGAGCAGGTATTATGAAATTCATGCGGTCAATATTGATCTTAATTGTGAAAATGGCAGTTGATAATGGGTGAGTTGCGAGGTATTCAATCCTTATTGTGATCTGTTACGTAGCCCTAGCTATGGGCATGGTGAGTATGTTCATGTTCCTTAGTGGAAAGGTAAAGTGCATTACATGTGGTAGTATGAGTTCAAACGCAGGAAAACCAAATTGGTTGTACTGGGTGTATCATGGTGAAAGGTATATGTGTTATGATTTGAGCAGGTACAGCGCATGTTCATGTACCAAATATGATAATATGATTTGTGTAGTATTGAGACTAATTTTATTGATATGCATTGTGATGTCTTGTCGAGTTGTGAATGTATTGCTAGGATGGTTTTGGTGATTCTCTGGCAGGTGGATAGGCCAATTTACAAAGGGAACTCTGCCGAAATTTTTGGAAAATTTGGGGACTTAGAAAGATTTCTGTCACCTAAAGAGAGTGGGCTTATTGGTGGTACATGTATATCCGCAAGAATTGCAGAAGAGCTAAGGTCTCTGATGATTTGAGTCTCTGTCAAGGCTTGTAAATGACTTGAGTTTAATCTCATATTAACATTTCGGCATCACTTGGGTAATAATGATATGAGTGGTTGAAAGTGCTTTGATGAATGGCTTCGAGCTAAGTTGGGGAGGTTGCTATTGATTAACTGATTGCACTATTGTGTGCTATGTTGATTCTGTCTCTAAGTAAGTTGAGAAATTATGGCAAAGGTTATGGTGCTTCATAGATCTGATGAAGTACTAGGATGTTGTGAACTTATGTTGGTAAAGAATGTTCGGTGTATAGAAAAGAAAGATAGCTAATTGTATTTGTATGTAATCATGTTTTGCGGTGTCAGAGTTCTAGCAAGGCACGAGTGGTTCTGTTCCATAAGACAGTTGAATTACAGCTGAATAAGGGTGAATGACACCCAAGAATAGCCTTGCGGTGTTCAAGATTTACGCTTGCAATAGTCAGGTGCCTTAAGACTGTGTACGTGGCTAAAGACCGTGGTTTCAGTAGAAGAAATCAAGACTTTTGTTATGTTATGGGGATGATGAGATTCTTAGTATCCGTATTGAAAGGTAATGATAACAAATTCAAATCGCAGAAAGTTCTTCAAAACAAAGTATTGTAGAATGTGGTATTTCCGGGAAACAATTGAGAGAGTATTTAGTGGCCTATGGGTCTTAGACCGTATGGTCTTATGTACGAGTCTTGTATGGTAACATGGGTTGAGGCATTGTGGTGCTACAGTAAAGACTAGTATTAAATTAAAGATGAATCAGAAAGGAAATTGGGTAAATGGATCAACTTGTTAATAAACCGAAACGGTATGATAAGGAATACGATTAATTCCCGGTATATGTTTGAAGTAATGAGTCTCGCCGATATTGTGCAATAAAGCTTTTGAGTATTGGCAGTTGTGTAACCCGATATGGGTATAAGGACTCAGTCCTTGCAGTTTAACTTATGCAATGTAATTGGGAGAAAGAGTTGTGATGTGTTTTATCATGGTTTGAAAATGAGTATATTCCTATCGGTATGCGAAGCATGGAATGGGCAATGAGTTTCCTCTATATGAGATCATGAGAGTTCTTGACTAGTTGAGTGCGCCGATGTTTGCGGCGTAGGAAAGGAATATGAATTTCCATGTTATCTTAGTGTGGTATGGTATATGCGATGTGTTATGGAAAGTTGATAATGACATATTCAAGGCTTTGAGATTTGTTCATAATATATGGGAAGCCATTAAAATTATTGAGCAGCGCGGGCAGCTGCAGGTGATTTAAGAGCCGATCTTTCTGGTGATTAAGGAAAATGGTACTGCTATTCTAGTGATTTGGTAGAGTATATGGTCAACAAGGGCAAGGTAATGTAAACTGATAATATCTAGCGGTATGGTGGTATACTCCCGTTGGATCGCCTGTAATAATTGAGTCGTTGATGACATAGTGAAATTTATGAATGGCTTTCGTGGTATGAATGGATGTTTGAGGTGCGTTATGTAATCGTACGGGAAGTACGGAATCAGGTATAGTGATTCATGTGTTATGTATGTGTTGGAGACTAGAAGTTCTCGTAACCCGCCTACGCAGCGGCGGTATATCGTGTGTATCGGCACAGTGTAGCGGTTATCGTAAATTGGAAGCTCTAGTGGCTATCTCGTTACTTGATATGATGAATTTGAATAATGATATATGATTGCTGACTGGTTATCATAAGCCAGGTTGTCCAGACTAATGTGATATGGACTATGTCAGAAACATGTCGCAAACTGCGTGGCAGAGTGCATCAGATCATGCTCCAGCAGGGTAGATGTACCCTAGGGCCAGCGGACGGCTGGTAGGTATTGCTTTGTCAGTTGGGACTTCGTGGCGAATGTCAGTGTAGAGGTATCTACCATTGATTCAACTCCAGTATTGAGGAACTTTGTTGGATGCATTTCATATGGCCGAGCTTGAGGCTATATATACATGTTTGTTGCAATGAGCAACTTGAGTCGATGTGCATTCCTTTTTGCTAGATTTATGCGTGGATCGGGTGGCACGCCGCCACATGTATAGTATCTTGGATCGGGTGGCACGCCGCCACATGTATGGTATCTGGATCGGGTGGCACACCGCCACAGGTATGCTATTGGAACGGGTTGCGTGCCGCAACAGTGTGATGTGGGAAATATTGCTTCCTATATGTACCTTGTATACAATACTTCCGCTCTTCTGAGGAATAGTCCGTATTGGATAACTCTCGGGGGATAGCACATCGGTTGTGCCCATACATGATTCGATAGCATATACTAAATGTATCACCGCGTGTGTGATTGATTGCTTGAGTTCAGACCTAAATATGTGTGTGGATGACCGTTTTGAGCATTGCGACTTGAGGTGCTCCATGAGTAATAGTGTTTGGATAGAATCATGAGTTGTGGCAAGGCCACGTGATGTTATGACCTTTCGAGGAGGATTCGGGTACTCTAATTCTATGATGTGAGACGAGATCTCAGTTATGTGTTGTGATGGTATTGAAGAATTTGAATTATGGCTCTTTGTGCGAGTCAGTTGTCATGATTCGAGTGTGTTCAGATCGTTCTTATTGGAGCCCGTGTTGTGCTCGTTGTGGCCTAGGCCGATGCTGAGGTGTCATGTCACCAGTGTGGTGTGTTATAACCGAAATGATCATTCAAGTCATTAATGAGAGCGAGCATATATGATTTCAGCTTATTAGAAAGGTAATATCGAGGTTTGGCTCCGAAACTTATTGTGGTATCAGTTTTAAAAGGGAAATAGATTCACGAATGGTTGACCCGAGAGATGGGTTCGGTATATCGCGTGCTTCGGTTGCCGTGGGCAGGATATGAAGGGGTTGGAATAAGACTCTATCTAATAAGAAAGGTTCTTTCTGCTAGTATTTGGTTATTGTGGTCAGTTGTCGTGATTAGAGATCGTATCGAGTGATCGGGTTGTTTGATACATCATGTGATCTCACCCGGAGTGGTGAGTTGGCTATTACAGTTGGATCGTTTGTACTCTGAGTATAGATGTGGGATTCAGACTGGTATATGATTTCGGAAAGTGCAATGTGGTTTATGGTTCGGTTAGACTGTGGAAATTCAGCTATACTATGTTATCGGACTTATGAAAGATAGGGTGAAGTGGTATCGCCCCGAATATATGCTTGGTAAGGTCATTCGGCTATTGGGTCACTTTCAGTAGACCTCTTGGTCCGCTCGAGGACGAGCGTTTGCTTAAGTTGGGGAGAATGTGATGACCCGGCCCGTCATCATGTGAGCTATCACCCCGTTACCCCCGTTATATGCTTGTTGATGTTGTAATATGCATGTTGGGTGAGTTTGAGTCAATCCGGGTTGAGTTTGATTGAAATTGAGACAGAAAGTCTCTTAGAAGAAAGAATAGTTGGGAAAAGTCAACTGGACATTGACTATTTAGTTAGAGGGCTCAGAATCGGATTCGGATGATTCGGTTAGTTCCGGGAGGTGATTTGTGACTTGGGGGAACAATCGGAATTGAATTTGGAGGTCCGGTGTAGAAATAGGCTTGAATTGGCTAAGGTTGAATTTTGGCGAAATCCGGACGGTAGGTGAGATTTTGATCCGGGAGTCGGAATGGAATTCCGACAGTTGCAGTAGCTCCGTTAGGTGATTTTGGATGTGCCTGCAAAATTTCAGGTCATTCGTAGGTCGTTTGGTCGGGTTTTTGATCGAATAAGAATTTTGAAAGTTATAGTTAAACTTAAGCTTGAATTTGCTGAAATCGGACGATTTTGATGTTAACTATAGTGATTTAATGATTCGAGCAAGTTGGAATGAGGTAATAGATCATGTCTGTATATTTGGTTGAGGTCTCGGGGGTCTCGGGTGTGTTTCGGATGTCCAACGGGTCATTTTTGGAAGATTTTTGTAGTTTTGAGCGTAAATGTAATGATCCAAAGGTCTATTTTTAGTTCTAGAGATCCAAATTTAACTTCGAGACTTCGAGAATTTAAATCATGAATTATAGGACTGATTTGGAAATTTTGGTTTAATTTCATCAAGTCGCGATTGGGTTTTTGACGCGATATGTGAGTTAATTGTTTAACGAGCGAAATTGGTATTGAACTAAGAAAATGAGCTCCAAATTCAGTTTTGTTTGAACTACTAGATCCGTATCAAAATTACGGAGCCATAAGAAAAAGAATCGTCTAATTTCGAGTTCGTATGATGGATTTAGAGCCATTTTAGTAAACAATGACTGTGCTGCAATTTAGATAAAAAGCTGCTGCAATGAACAGTACCCGTGAACAGTACCGTGAATAGTATCCGTAAATAGTACATTGTGAACAATACCCCATGAACAGTACCTTGTGAACAGTAACACGGGTGAACAGTAACACGGGTGAACAGTACACGGGTGAACAGTATTTTGTTAAAAAAAATCTGGACAGAAGGTTTTCATCCGCGACTCATTAATTGAAAACCTCCATTGTTGAGTCTTGGAGAGCAAAAGTGAAGGGAAATTGCTGGGATTTCACCGGGTTATCATTGGAGGTAAGTTTTATGGTTGATATATGTGTTTTTATCTTAGAATCCTTCTTTATTTCACTGAAATTGGATCAAATTGTGGGGAAATTTAGCCTAGGCCAAGACTTTGGTAAAATACCTATTTGAGCGGGCAAATGGAGTCCGAATCTGGTAAATTTTATATGCCTAGACTCGTATTGAGACGAGGGTTCCGAATATATAACTTTTATAATTTCTCGAGAAGCGCACCAAAAGTCGGGTTTTGACAACTTTGTGGGTTTTGATGCAATTTGGGTTATTTCGAATGGGTTACGTGAATTTAACATATATTGATGTATTATCATTAATTTTGAGCAGATTTGGCAACCGAGGAGATTGATTTGCGAGGCAAGCGCAAGGCGGACCGAGGCTTCTACCGGTTCGAGGTGAGTGGTAGTAGTAAACAATATACTGAGGGTTTGAAACCCCGTACTAGCACTTCACAGTGCTATATTGAGATGAGACACGCATTCTCTGACGGGCGTAGTGACATTGTGATTGAGGGTTCGGACTTGGTCCTTCCCGGCTAATAGAATACTGTGTTGTATGGCTGTTAATGAGATTATAACTGTACAATTGGGCTAATAGCCATGTTTGGGGCCTTGTGCCGATCTGTAGAGCATTAGGGAACCTATAGAGCTAGGTGACCCTTATATCATGTTGGAAACATACACTCAGCCGTAGCTCTAGCTGTATAGCATAATATGAGCCCGTACTAGATGTGTACATTGAGAGAGATTATCTAGGGTGGAATTCCCTGTTCTAGCTGAGTGGGCCCGAAAGGCCAAGTCTATACCGATTGAGATGAGATAGGGTCAAGGACCCACTATGAGATGTTATATTGGGCCTGAAAGGCCAAGTCTATATTGACTGAGACAGGGTCAAGGACCCACTGTGATATATTATATTGGGCCTGAGAGGCCAAGTATATACTGATTGGAATAGGGTCGAGGACCCATTATGAGGTATTATATATATATACCTATATTGGATCGGGTTGCACGCCGCAGCAGTATATAGACTGCACGCCGCAGTAATATACATGTAATATACATGTAATATACATGTGGGACGGATTGCACGCCGCAGTATTATTGCGCTTGGGCTGTAGGAGCCCCTTCGGAGTCTGAGTCTGCACACATTCTCAGTGAGCACTGGTGTATATTATGGGATCGGGCTGCACGCCGCAGCAGTATAGAGATATATACATATATATATTGGATCGAACTGCACGCCGCAGTAATATTTGTGTGGATCGTGCTGCACGCCGCAGTATTATAGTGCTTGGGCCTAGGGAGCCCCTCCGAAGTCTGTATACACCCCCAGTGAGCGCCGTCGACGTTAAATGGAGCGGGCTGCGCGCCGCAGCGGTATATGTATTGGAGCGGGCTGCGCGCCGCAGCGGTATATGTATTGGAGCGGGCTGCGCGCCGCAACATTATACTTATTCATATTCATATATATACTGAAATATTTATATGTTATAGACATATGTATATGTCTCCATATATTGAGATGGATGTATACCGTAGTGGTACGAGCGAGGATGTGGTCAGTGTGGGACCTGGATGAGATAGATGTGGACTGGAGATCATAGTACTCATTATAGTGATGACTAACCTGTGTGGGGTTGCCTTAGAACTGTTTAGTGATAGTACAGGAGTTCTTATTTTCAGGTTATTGTTTATTATTGTTACTCACTGAGTTGAAATATACTCACCCCACTCCCTTGCACTTTTGTGCAGATATACAGGTTCAGGAGGGCGGTTGAGCTATCGCAACTGCTTTATTATCCCCGTTTTGTAGAGACTTCGAGGTAGCTGCCGACGTCCGCAGTACCTGACATCTTTCTTTTTATCATTTTGTTGTCTCCATTCTGGTTAGACTTGATTGTGTAGTAGATCTCATTTGTAGAGGCTCAGACTTGTGACACCACGATTTGGTGGGGACTGTGTTCTTGTATTTCATTTCTACACTTCTTGATTTGTTATGAAAATAGGCTAATCACGTAGATTAATTAGTATTAATTATACTTGGCAGGTTTAATTGGATAAGATGGTCGGGCTTGCCTAGCAATGTGTTGGGCACCATCACGACCGAGGTTTGGGGTCGTGACAGCTACCTACAACTACTTATTTACATAAAATAAAAGTTTTAAACACGGATATTGTACATTTTGTGGATTAGCTGCCGAGTCAATTAGGCATATATTTTTTGAATGTAATAATGCTATACTATTCTGGCAGCACTTTAATATTGATTTAAATCATTCAATTACTGTCGGGAATCTTTATTCAATGCACTGGTGGCATAATTTCTTAAAACAAAATCATTTAGGTAGTTATAATTGTATCCCATTAACTATTTTGTTGCCATTTGCATTATGACATATTTGGACTAGTAGAAACAATAATCTTTTTACACATACTAAAGCTTCTTTAAACACATATTTAGTATATCATCAAGTAGCTGAGTTTTATTACCTTACAAAGTCTAGGAAAACTATATCAAAAAATTTGTCTGTTTATATTAAATGGTATCCACCATCACAACTTTTCTATAAATTAAACATAGATGGCTCTACAAAATATAACCCTACTATATGTGGTATTGAGGGTTATTTTAGAGACTCCTCTACAAATTGGATTCTAGGATTTTCCAGTATGGTTTCAGATGGTTCTAGTCTACACACTGAATTACTTACTCTTCTAATAGGACTTAAACTAGCTTTAAAATATAATTTCACTCCTTTAATTATTGAGACAAATGCAAGTATGATTCTGGATTTTCTTAATACACCTATGCCAAAATATATTAATATAATTACTGATTGCAGGTTCTTACTCAAGAAACTGCATGATCTAAAGATTGAGATAATCTACAGAGAACAAAACAGTGTGACAGACTGTTTAGCAAAATATGGAGCAACCCAGGTGGAGGCGACTACTGTAATTTTTTCAAGACCTCCAAGTTTTGTCCTACCTTCTTATCAGCATGATCAGACAGGGATACTGTGTAGAAGGTTATGTAAATCAACAGATATGTTAAGTAGTAGTAATAGTAGTAGTAGCACTAATTTAGTTAATATGCGTGATATAGTAGTTCCTAATCAGATGTAATTTATGCATCCAACATTAACTCTTATGTAAATTTTAGTATCTATATATTATACTTATCATTCTTACCAAAAAAAAGTAAAAAGGATCGCAAACTTAAACAAAAAAAGACTCAACTTCCTACCTAAACAAAGAAAAGCAATATCCCACCATAAAAGGCAATAAATAATTATTTTTGGTTTATTCTTGCTTGCCATAATTTCTATGTAGGTAGAGTAAGGGAAAAAATTTATAAACGAATTACTTAAATTGTATACGATAATTTTAATTGATTTAGATGTCCTAAATATTAGAAATTATTCTGTATTGTTGTAACAAATAAGGCAAAATTTATAAGTAAAGTTATAGTTGACTTTAAATGCTAAATACTTATTAAGAAAATAATTAAATAATTATTTTGTCAAATATAAATTTTATTTTTAAAAAGTAAAAAGACCAATAATATTTTGGGCCCTCAGTACTTTTAATATAATATAGATAATTTTTAAGTTATTTTAAATTGACATCTTTTACCCCTGCGCGACAATTCACTAGTACGAGTATAAACTGAGCGTGAGAAAGGACAATTTTACAGTTTCTTTCCGGAGCATTAATCACTTTCCATTGCTTCTGAGTAATCCATTCAATTTCGCAACCAAAACTTTCCGATTCCGATCGGTCGTCACCGTCGATCCACTGGCAATGGCGAAGCAATCGTCGACGTTGAGTAATTGAAAGTAGTCGCGAAAGCTCGTCTAGATCTCCGCACTCTTATCTCCAGCAAAAACTGTGCTCCTATCATGCTTCGATATGCGTACACATACACTCTCTCCGTCCTTCATTTTGCTGATTAAAACTACTTCCTGCATCCAATTAACATGAGGAATTCAGTTTATTCGACTTACCTAATTTCGTGTTTACATTCGTGAATAATTTAGAATAAGTACATGTGGATAAACTACTTAGTATTGAATACGTACTTGTGTTTTTGTGTAGATGGCACGATGCAGGAATATATGATTGAAAGTCGAAGACAGGAGGACCTAATGGTTCAGTCCGAAATGAGGAAGAGTTCACTAATAGTGCTAACAATGGCTTGAAAATGCTCTTCAATTTTGCGGTATTTTTCCTGCTTCACGCTCCAAATAAAATTGACTGACTGACTGAGTTTTTTTTTCTTTTTCTTAGTTAAACTTTATAAGAATGTAAAATTTGAGACGCACAAAGGACAACACTGTTCTATCAGTCTGGCGTTGTTGCATGAACCGATTGTCATTAGCTGGTCTTAAGAACCTTTTTGCATGACTAACCTTTTGCAAGTCCAGCTGAGACAAAATCTGCCAGCTGATTTCTTCCTAACTACTATCTGGCTAAGCCTCTATGGAAGAGTTATCTGGTGCTTGGTGAGAAGTTGTAGGTACCCCACCATCACAAGTATCCTATAGAATAGTCGAGGTGTGTGCAAGTTGGCCTAGGAACTGTCGTTATCCAAACACAATAAAGATACAAAATCCTGGAAATTTGCACTTAGACTAGCTAATTTAAATCCCAAATTCAGCACTTAGCAAAGCTGCCCCTTGAATTATATTATTAAATTCAGAATGTTTGACATCTTTTGCCTCCAGCACTCAATATGCAAATGAACTTGCAATGTCACCGGTCATAATACTCCGTTAAAGCAAATGACTGAATGTATGGTTGGATAGGTAGGGGAAGGTACCAATGAGAGGTAAAAAGAAAGGTGATAATCACTTCAGCTGTATAGTTAAAAACTAAAGGATGAAGAGTTTGGGGGGGTGGGTTCGACCCTCCTACTTCAGATTTCTCTATCCCTTTGAACTTAGGTGAAAATGAGAAAGTAAATCTCATTTGCTTATCTGGTAGTTACAAAGACAACCTTAAAGGAATAATAAATACTTCTCATTTGAAAAGCAGGACAATGCCTCCCCCCCCCCCCCCCCGATTGAACTGGACAGTCTATTATATGTTTTTTCGCAAACTTGAAAAGAAAAATTAGAGCTTCTATCCATCGGAAATCAACTTTTGAGTGAATTTCTCTCTAATCATTGCATGACACAGTTATTCCATCTTTAAACGTGTTTTGTTTCTAATTACAGAAGAAATGAAGGCTAAACATCCAAAGATTACTTATGCTGGGATATATTTTTTAGCATATGTGGTATTTCTTGGGTGATGCCTCAATTTGTGAGGTGCTTATTAGAAACTTGGCAATCTCAAAGAGTACCTAAAAGGCTGCAACAGATATGGAGAACCATGCCATTGTGCATTCTACGGACCTACCTTATTGCGGGAAATATACAAGGCTTCCTTTGAAGGACACATAAATCACATGATTAGAATTAAGAATATATGTTTCCACAATCTGTATCTTTGGTGTAAATGTTGTCAGTTAGGAAATCTGAATCAATTTATGGACTTTCTGGAGGTGTTAAGAGGGGGAGAATAGTTTGCTGATGTTGTAATTTGGGATGTTTTTCTGTATCCTCTTTGTGCCATCTTGGTACCTTATAAATAAAATTTTACCATATTAAAAAAACATATGCAGATCTATAACAGGTGAGTACTTTTTTCTTTTGTTCTTAAAGATGCTTGAGTGATTTCTTGTGGCATTCATATGGTTATGGAATAGGTGATGATCAACTTAGTCATCACTCTTTTTGAACAATTGGTGCTTTTGATGAAAAGTAAAAGCAGTTCTCTAACATTTGATTGGTTAGATCACTCAAATTCTTTATCAATTATTCTGAAATCTGTTGGAAAAAGTCTATTTCCAGACAACTCATTTCTTAATGCAGAACCATTTGTTGGCAAAGGTGGTATGTAATCCTGCATGCTCAAAAGAGGTATAGGACTTGCTTAACCCATCACACCTATATGCAGCGAATAAATAGATCAAGCAAATGCCAAGAAGATTGTCTAACTCTGTATTTCCTTCCTTTCTGTTGGACATGACAACTCACTATTGTAGTTTCCGAATAAATTCCTGGAACAAGTAAATGATTTCTTGCTGAGATGCCTCTTTAAAGTCAAGGATTGATGAATATGCACCTTTCACAGTCTTTCGAGTGCTGTTTGGTTAGACAACTAATAGTATTCATAATTACCACAAAGTTGATCCCCAAATTTTCACTGAATAGCTGACATGATATATCTTGCATCTTGTTACATTTCAGAAAATTTTCATGTATGCTCTAACTAAGATACTGATGGAGGTAGTTGAGCTTAATTATTGCCATATATCTAATAGCTTGCAGGTGTTGTAGCTGTTGAGGACTTGAGGTCACCGGTGGTCCGACCGACCATCACCTTTGTCCATGGTAGGAGGGTAAGTGGATTTTCCTGTACCTCATAGACTCAAACTTTTACTTTTGATATTTGGTACACCTGTTAAAAACAAATTAATCATATGTTAATACCTTTGTACCTCTGTTTCTACCTTAGGGTTCAAATGTTTCTCAAAAGGAAGGACGGCTTCAAGATGCTAAACAAGGTATTCCAGAGTACCAATTTCTTTTTAAATAGGTTGTAACCAACAATCAATTTTTCCCTTGAAAGTTCTCTTTGATTCTGTCTTAGTTAAGTTATTGTTATTCAGCTGCACGGCTGTCTATGAAGTTGGACATTTCTCATATTTAATTTTCCCGTGGGACCTTTAAATGCCTTATCCACCATAGACAGTATATTAGATGTTGTTTCTATTACTTTTCCTAGATAGGATGAAACTGCTTGAAATAAGTAGCAAATTTGATACAAAGTAGAGGAGTTTGTTGGATTTTTTTCTTATAATAGGCGTATTATTCTTTCCTTCATATCATATTTGGTATGGTTATAAAAATGTCCTTGTAAACCTCTCTTTATTAAAAGAAATCCTTATAAACCTTTCTCTTTACCTTTTAACCAACATATCAAGTACCTGTCTCTCATGCACTACTATTTTCATTCCAACCTAACACAAAACAAAGCAGTGGTTTTAGTTCAAGTGAGCCTGCAGTAATCAAAAAAGGAAAAACAAGAGAACATCCCTTGAGAAAAGGCAAATTGTAACTTAAAAGGAAGGAGGGAAAAGAAGGAAATTGCAGCACGAAAGAGAATGGTTATCTAGCAGAATGCCATCTAATGTATCAAAAGAGAGAAAGGAAATCGTATTGGAGAAGGAGCTTGGTTATCCGGCCAGATGCAATCAAGGGTGTTTAGATCTTTTTTCCACTTTTATTTTTTTCCTTGAGATATGTTACTGACTTCTGTGAAAATGTCTGTTCTCACTCTTGCTCTTTTGTCCACTTTAATCATTTTTTCACCGGTGATTCATCAGCATCTTTAGGACCTTCTGCATCATTATGTTTGTGAATGTTCAAAGAGTAGATGCTGACGGTACAAGAATTGCTTGTTTTTTGCAATGTTGTCAAAGGCGTGCTTAACGCACGCTTAAGCCTTGAAGCAAGGATCAATACATGTTGAGCGCTTAGCCTCACTTTGTGGGCGCTTCAGTGTTGCATAAAGACTCTAAGGCCTAGTTTTCCTTGCCAATGATGTAACCCTGAAAGGCGATACTAAACAATTGATATTTCACTTTATCATAAAATTTTTCAATTTCATCATCCGTATATTTGTTATTCATGCTTGTATTTATTGGTCTTGGACTACATATACATATTTCTATTTTTTCTCCCGTTGCGCATTTTTTTTCATTAAAGCGCATGCTTTATTTGCGCTTAAGCCCCAACGGACCTTAGAGCTTTTATGCGCCTTCCGTCTTTGATAACACTAATCTAATTCCCTTTCGAATTTCAGACTTACTGTCTCCTTGGCCATTTCATTATTATTTTTTCTTGGCCTTTTTCACTTGAAATCACATAAGAAAAAGAGAAAAGATTTCCTAGTCTTTACTGCACTAATTCATGATTTTCTGCGTTGGATGATTATCGAGTGCTATTGCCATATAACATCAGGCATTTTCCCCTGGCCCTCCTGTCAGGGTAACTGGCCGAGGAGTTTCCATTAGTGATCAGCAAAATCCTTTTCTGACTGGGTTTGGTTGCTCCTTATATCTTGTATATAACTGCTAGTGTCTTCTGAACATGAATACATACATGAAGATAGATACGATCAAATCTTGGGCCATGAACAAAAATAGGATATATGTATTTTGTTAGTCTTTTGTTTGATCGGTTGTGTATTTTGTTTGTCGTAACTACCAAAAGACATTAATCCTATTATACAAAAGATACATAGAAGATAGTCCATTAGTGCTTGAGACATCACAAAGAAAATTCAAGTCATTTAACATCAAAGCAAAGATTTCGAAAGCATCTACAAAATACACCTACGCGTGGTGGTTGTTCGCAAAATTTTCTGCCGACCTTTGTCTTGGTCAAGCTGCGGTTTGTTGTCACTTAAATTGCAGTTTTTCTTAATTGTGACAATTACTAGTAGTATGCAAAAAGTATTATCTTTTTGGATTTATGACAACTAAGTCTTTTCAGTTTCTAAATTACATTGCTCTTCTAATTGTTGATTTTGATAAGTAATTAATTTGTTCTCTTCTTATGTAATGCCTGTGTTTTCACAAGATTCAGGTTCTCAGATCTTTCAATTGTTTGTAAAATAACATAACTTAAATTGAGATGCTCTGTTGCATTTGTAATTGATGATAGGTGTACCACATCTGAAAGAGGTATTTTATCGGATGCGTTCGTCTGACAAGATATAGTGGTGCTATCAAGGGGTCATACACTGGTTAGTTTTTGTTGTTTGTTTTTGTGACCCTTTATATTGCTAGATTGACTGTTTTCTCCATTTATGCTTTCCCCCTATTGTTGCAATATGTGCTTACAACGAACATATTTCTCTTGATGTAAGTCGAAGAACACACCTAAGCATATATAATCAGTTCATTGGATAATTGTCTGCAGGAAAGGGCATAACCAAAGAGATCAGGGTTTGATGGTCCATGGACAAACAAAGGAGCCGCTGAAATTTGACAATTCATACTTTGTGTAAGATTTATGGCTTTTATGGGCTCGTTTTTTTTATCTTATGACATTTTATTTCAAACTGGAAGCAAAAGCAGCCCCCCCCCCCTTTTCTTAGTCATATTGTATGTTAGTAATGTCTTCGGAAACAGCCTCGCTACTGCCCTGGCGTAGGGGTAAGGTCTGCATGCACACTACCCTCCCCAGACCTCGCTAGTGGGCTTTTACTGGGTTGTTGTTGTTGTATTGTTTGTTATTAACACGTAGAATTGATCTTTTCGACCAGGGAGCTGCTAAAGGGAGAAAATGAGGACCTGCTGGAACTTCTCACTGACAAAGCTTGACTGGATGATCCTGTGTTCAGACGTCATGTTGAGCTGTATGCTAAGGTTACAGTCATTTCGACTGGATGATCAAAGTCTGTGGTTTTAATTAAGCGAACTTGTACCAAATATGAATTTACTATTACTTGATATTTGGCAAAATGAAAGATAACCGCTATATGCCTTTAGATCTTTATGTCTTATCCATCTACTTGCAATTTGCTGAAGTGTTGTGAAGCACCTTGGCATAGATCAGACAGCAATGAAAGAATTTGCAGAGACTTGGGGAATTTATTGGAGTTTTATTTTCTATTATCTCCCCACAGGTTTCATCTACTTGCCAAGTACTTTATACTAAAATCTACTTGCAAGTACTTATTATATGTTGAAGGTTCACCTTCTATAGTAGACATAGAGGAGGAGGAGGGGAGGATATGGGGATCCACACATGTGTGTCTTATCCCTTGGTATTGATTAGTATGGTAGAAATTTAATTGAGAGCCTATGGTAATGGTGTAGATGTTGCAGTAATGCAAAAGCATGGGAGTCGATATGTGGGACTAAGCAGTAGGAGAACCATGCTTATAATAGTAGAAAAGGACAAACAATAATCATGAGAGATTGGGAACTTGGAAGATAATTTCAAATATCTTTTGGGGTAATGCTCGATCGGTTGTAATTAAGTGCAACTGGAATTGATAAAAGCTCAATCTGGACTAATTGTTTTTCTTTTGTGTGTTCAAATGTTATTTTAATATTAAAGAGACCAACTGGGGCATAATATATGATGTGGAATTACATCTGTTCATTTCATGGTAATATGGTTCTTACTTGTGCCTCAGAATTATTGGCCAGATATTATATGCCTAATCTTATTAATCCTCAATGCACTAGCCAATTGAGCCTTTCATACTTGTTCTGCTAGTCTGAAGCAAACATGAGAAACTGACTGATGTTTAGTATTCAGGCATTTGTCGTAGGTCTAACTTATTTGTTGTACATAAATTTCCTTAAAAGCCTCTTTTACATGCTGTTTGCAAGTTTTACCAGTGCTTTATTCTAGCTTTTGAAAAAATAAAGGAGAGTTGCAGCATCACATTCTTTCCTGTTTAATGAGTCATTTCTTTCAATTGCTTTTATGACTTTACTGTAAAGAAACTTAAGTGATTAGCGTCCAATTTGGTGAATTTACACTATGAAGAAGCCTTCTTTAGAGATTATGCCATATTACAGAAGAAACTCTCTGAGCTAGGGTTTATCTTAAATTCATATGGTTCTGAGGTGACAATGAAGGACAACACTATATTAGCTCAAAGTGCTATAGGCATCGTTGTTGCTGTTGCAGAGGTATAAGGGCAGTCCGGTGCACAAGACATCCTTTATTTACGTAGGATATAGGGAATGGTCGCATCCCAGGGGTGTGATGTAGACAACCTATCCTAATACAAGCATTAGTGGCTGCATCCACGGCTCGAACCCATAACATACCGGAAAAGAATGAAGTGAATTCAGTACTACAAATTGCTTTGTTACTGTGTACCAACTACATGAGTTAGTGCACCTCATTTTTAACTATCCTTCCGAAATAACAGCCTGCAGAGCCATCTAATTGAATTAAATAGAAAGATATAGTTTCATAATGGTTTGCTCGACTTCTTTGTTTTGAAGATGACCTTTTTAATATCCACCTCACATGCAGATTGCATAACAATAGGCTAATTGGAGATTTATGTGCCATTTATTTGTTTGTGCATCCCATGTGCGAATTATTGAGTAGCACAACTTAATTATTTTACCTAACATTGTCAGGGATTGTCGTAGTATTTGTTTTTCCTAAAATAGGGAGACCCAACTTCGAAATTTGTTTGTTTTCTTTGCTCTCTTTTGGTTGGGTCGTACTGCATCTGGCCCTTGTCATTTACCCTCTTGCAGTCTTCCCTTATTCCCTTTGCCAGGTAAAAGGTACTTAATGATCCAAAATAGGGATGTCAAGTGAACCAGTTGTTTTTATTTGAGAAATTAACCGAAAAAGCGGTCCACCCAAAAAAACCGACAAAAGTATGTAGTGTATATTTAGGGGTCGTTTGGTTGAAATATTTATACCGGTATAAGTTATGCTGGTATAAGTTATATTGGGATAAGTTATGCCAGGATTGTTGTTTGTTCATTATTTGGTATGTTGTATTAAGAATGATAATTTTCTAAGAAGAAGGTATACGTTATACCGGTGTTAATTATCCCACCTTTTAGGTATAAGTTATCCTAGTATTAACATTAACACCAGGATAACTTATACCTGGTTTACTAATCAAATAGAGTATTAAGGTGGTATTAAATTTTTATATCACCCTTATACCTTCTTATACCCCATATATTTAGGGTTCAATTTCATAGCATCGAATTTTGCCAAATTCGCAAACCCTTTGGGGTCGCTTCAGAGGTAGATCTTGGATTTTTGAAGGATGGGTGTACTATTACTTTTTAATAAAAAATTAAACAAAATTGTAGGGATTTGATCCCCTAACCTTAGGCTATTGGAAATAAGAGACCAAAACTAATGCACCACTTGGTCTCTTTTGATCATAGGTTCTATCAAGTATATATACCTATTTTCGCCAAATTATATATATCATAATTTATACTTTAACATGTAACGACCGGATCAACAGTCTCATGAGTTACCGCTCTGTTTTCTCTATTTCTGCTTCTTTATGCTTCGTTATCCATATTTTTATGTGGCCGAGTCGATTGGTTTGAGTTCAGGGTGAATTTGGTAAGAAATGAGACGCTTAGTCTCTTTTAAGAAGTCTTAAGCTGGAAAAGTCAACCAGACGTTCACTTATGAGTTACAATGATCAGATGTGAGTTTCGATGGTTCGGTTAGCTTCGGGAGATGATTTATGACTTACGAGTGCGATCAGAATTGATCTTGGAAGTCCGGTGTAGAATTAGGCTTCAATTGGCGAAGTTAGTATTTTGATGAATTCCTGTTGTTATGTGAGATTTTGATACGGGGGACGGAATGGAATTCCGAGAGTTTTTGTAACTTTGTTATGTGATTTGGGATGTGTGTGCAAAATTTCAAGTAATTCGGACGTGGTTTGGTTAGGTTTTTTATCAAAAGCATGTTGTGAAAGTTTTTAGAAAACTTAGCTTGAATTCCATGTGAATTGATGGTTTTGGTGTTGTTTGAGGTATTTTGATGATTAGAACAAGTTTGAATGAGGTTTTGGGAGTGTTGGTGCTTTTGGTTGAGGTCCCGGGGGCCTCGGGCGAGTTTCGGATGGTCAATCAGGCCATTATCTATGTTGAAAAGTTGCAAAAAATGATTGCATCTGTTGCAGAGATTTTTGCCCTTCGTGATCGCGAGGGCTTAATCGCGTTCGCGTAGAAGGATTTTGGGGCGATATGAGGTTGGCCTTCGCATTTGCATGGGTATGTTCGCATCCGCGTATAAGGATCTGGGGTCCAGTGAGTTTTGTTTTTCGCATTCGCATATGGTGTGTTGCATTCGCGTAGCTATAGGTGAAGTGGTCATACGTTCGCGTAGGAAATTTTTTGGTCAAAGTAAATTTTTGCTTCGCGAACGCGAGGGTTTGACCGCGTTCGCGAAGAATGAAGGGTCAGACCTGAGCAAAAGGGTTCTAAACATTTTATCCACGATTTGAGCCATTATTTCACCATAGTTGGGTATTTTGAGTGCTAAAGAGAGATTCAAGGAGGATTGATTGGAGGTAAGTTTTATGAACCAAAAATGTGATTCTATTGTGAAATTAACCTAGAAATTCATGAAAATTTAACCAAAAAATGGAAGAACTAGGGATTGAGGTTTTGGAATTTTAAGTTAGGATTTGAGGGGTCATTTGGACTTCGATTTTGTTGTTTTTTATATGCATAGACTTGTGGAGTGATAAGAAACCCGTTGATGTAACAATTTCTGAATTTCGAGTAGTGGTCCCGGGGCTCGGGTTTTGCTAATTTTGGATTTTTGATATTTTTTGCATATTTTTACTTGGGTGTTGTTCCCTTGGCCTATTGTGACATATTCATTCTGGTTTTGGTCAGATTCGATGTGTGAGGAGGCCGATTTGAGAGGCAAGGTCATGGAGAGCTAGAGCTTTAGCCGGTTCGAGATGAGTAATGAATGTAAATGATGTCCTGAGAGTTTGAAACCCCGGATTTTCACATTGTAGTGCTATATTGAGGTGAGACACATGCTCAATGACGAGCGTGGGAACGTTTACTATTGGGATTGTAACTTGGTCCGTCCCGAGTGATGCTTTTACGCGTATTTGATTGAAGCTTGATTGATATCATCATTATTTGGACTGATTGTAATATTTGGGCTTCGTGCCAACTATCTGGACCCTTTGGGGAGTTTTTATTACTATTTCCTCACTGTTTTGATTTACTACTTGAACTTAGTCGTACCGTTTTATAACACAACTACTTTTACTCAGTTTTTGAAACTAAAATGATATGTTAAATGATGTTTTGGGCTGAGAGTTACTATTTTACTAATGCCCATTGGGCTTATACGATTTCTGGACTGAGTATGACCAAGGGCCAGATGTAAGGATACTATGGGATCGGGTTGCGCCGCGCAGCAGTATTATTCTAATATTGATATGCGGTCGAGGGCCAAGATTAGTTCCACGAGATGACTTGTTATTACGCTTGGGTCGTAATGGGCCCCTATCGAAGTCTGTACACCCCAATGAGCACCGTCGATGATAAATATATGGATTCAGCTGCATGTCGTATGGGGTACTATAGGGTACCATTCTATGTGTTGATTTTCTTTATAAATATCTATCAATTAACTGCTTATATGCTCTGGCATTTCCACATTTCGATCGCTTTCATATTATTTGTTTTTAAAATGCCGCATTGTAGATTACTCTGTGTTTCTCCATGATTTCTTATTCTCAGTCATTATTTATGCTTATTATTCACTTGGTTGGAGTACTCATATTACTCCCTGCACCTTGCGTGCAGATCCAGGTTGAGGATTTTTAGTTGAGCAGCGCATATCCGGGAGCATTGAGGTAGCTGCATTGCCCGGGCTGTTTCAGCATAATTTCTTGACTTGTTCCACACATGGTCTCTTTCACCTTCTTTTGACTCCAAAATAGCTCTTTTAGCCTTCGTCAACTTTTGTGTACCTATAGCATACTAAAAACACTAATAAGAGCATTTTATCATCATAAATATTATCAAAACAACATTAAAGTGTGATTATTTAGGGCATAAATATAGTCAAATTCGTCTATTATCAACACCCCACATTTAAAACTTTGATCGTCCTAGAGCAACTTTAATCACACTTTTAGGCCAATTTTATCAATGTCTCCCGCAAAATATGTCTCACAAGCTATCATTCAAGATTAACCTAAGTAATGCACAATCCTTACTCAACTGTAAACTCAAATGCGAACACATCATTGCTTACTCTAATTATTATCACATACTTGCAAACTTACCCTTTTCTTCCAAAGTTACATGCCCTCACACAATCATACTAAGAAAAGTTCCCACACATAAGTAATTTAGAACAATGAACTTATATATATAGAAAAATTTCACTCACTCTCAGCAAAGAGCATTTATATGTACACAGATACACCATAGGCTTGCCCCTAGTGTAATACTCCACTAATCGAGTCATTTAATCAAAGATCAATAGGTCTTTAAGGGTTGTAATGTAGGCTATGAGACGGGTAGGATACTTTTGGTTATAGTGGCTAACCTCCCTAAGCACTTTTTTTCACAACTTCCCTTTTAAGCTTTTTCGTTATGCTCCCCCTAACCATTCCTTCACCTTTTATTCACTTTTAATCCACAATTTTCTTTTGGTGTAACTGGCTTTATTATTTACATAAATACATCTCTCATTTTCATTTTTTTTTCATTGCTTTGTAAAGCATTTACTGTACATTGCCAGTTCACCTTTTCTACCATTCATTCTTGATTTCCCTTTTTCAATTTCCCCTCACCCCATACTTTCACTTTTGCATATTCATTCCAACACAAGTGCTTCTAGGAGGTAAGGTACAACAATATATGATATAGATTTTGTAAAAATTACAGTGTTATAAATAACAGGCTTAAGGCTCAAAGGGGTTAACTAAGATATTATATACATGTGAATTCACAGTTTTTAATTTATGGGGTTACACAAAGAAATGCCTCTATTATGTCTATAACTGAACAACTTCTATTTCGCTTTGCACACACACAGGGCAAGTTCTAGGTATCATGTATAAACATATAATGCAGGTAAAAACTCATACACACTTAGCATGCAACTCATTCAGAATCAGGTTCATCTACAACGTCCTATCAACGTTTAAGCAAGCTGTATTGTGTAATTTAAGGCATATCCTAGAATCTACAGCCAAGCTCAGATAATACTCTCAAGTTCATTTTAGTTTTGCTAGTGTGCATACTTGGGGTTACATGTTAACCTTTACTCTCTAATCCTAAAAAGAAAAATCTACCTAACCCGGTTCAATAAAAACCCTTGGAAAAGAACCGTGACCAAAAGAAAAACCAAGGGGAAGGTGATACACTACCTAAAAAAAGAAAAGAAAAGAAACAAAATTCCTACATGGACTACTTCCCTTAAGAGTACTATCCAAGTAGTCCGTCATCACGAAGAGCCCTCTATTCATATTTTTGGATTTTTTTTAAAAAAAAATTTTGATTTTTTTTTGTTTTTGTTTTGTTTTTTTGCTCCGACTTAGACCCTTAAGAACCCGTCGCCAAGTGTCCATCATCAGTCCAAGCCAGCTAATATACTATACAACTAAATCTACAATGTACAACATACAATAAAGAATAAGTCTCCCACCCCACACTTAAAATCATGACATGTCCTCATGGCATAATAATCAATGTAAAGCTCAGAAGGGTGAGAAGACTTACCTGGGACTCAATCTAAGTCGGAGATGGTGGCGGGGTCGACATTGCATGCTCGACCGAGTGCTCTGAACCATGCCATGAAACGGTTCTCAGACCTAGAATGCCTCTGAGACATCGCATCCATGCGCGTGTGCAGGCCGTCCACGGAAGTGCGTAAGTCCGCAACTTCCTCCTCCAAAAACCTAAGCATAGGTCTTGTGGACTAGGATCAGGATAGGCCAGCTCTATAGTGAGCTTGCCTAGAAGTACCTACGGAGTTAGTGGACCTCCGGGACTGGACAACCAGGATAGGGTCGTCATCGTCATCAATGTCAATGGGTTCATTGCCTCTACCCACACGAATAATAGAAGCTTTAAACGGAGCTTTTTGTGGAAGCTTACCATCCGTAGGTAATACGGGTGTCAGACGGGAGAGGCAAAGACAAGTGACCACAAAAGGGAAATAAAATTCCTTAGACTTGAGTGGTCCCCTCAGCATCATCTCATCACAAATCAAGCGGGCATCATCAAACTCCCGCTGGGTGACAAAGCACCAAGTCAATAATGCCTGATTAAAGTTAACATCAGTGGTGTTGCTGGAGGGCAGAAAATGGTTACAGACAACTGTAAACTAGCACTTGGCAAGATGTGTGAAACAGGTGGAGTTAAGAGTAATTTGGTACTTGATCCAGAAAGGACGACCACCTACACATAAGGCCTCTATCATGGTGTCCAAAGTGACACCGGGCCTGTCGTGGTAGAAATCGACGTCATTGGTAAACGTAGGTAGTCTCAAAGCCTGCCTAACACTAGGCACTTTGGCCTAAACATGCTTACCTCGTACGAAGACCTCCCTAGCCATGCCGTAGGTCGTATTTGCGTAGAACTCCCTGACAAGCATCTTGTTGACGAGAGCAGGTTCATCGAATAAGAATTCCATGTCCCTACGTCTAATTTCCTCGTACATGTCGGGCTTTTCTGCCTGAAGCGCCATCCTTTCAATGGAGATCTCCTGCAGCCATGCCTTTGTAGCCTTGGCATGAAAATCATGTTTCGTCTCCTCGCACTCAAAACGAGACTCGTCGTAGGTAGGACGCCTAGACGAGCTCGTAGCATGCCTAGATCGCTTGGGATCCATAATCCTGCACAAAAGAAGCATACAAAATTTTTCATCACGTTGGTACTTCGAACGGTTACTCAGACTTCACCATCCGTTGACTACAACCGTACTTCTTTTAGTGCCATCATACCATGACCCTAATTTGACCATGTATTTCCAACAATGTCACCCATTCTCACCTATTGCACTCCACACTTACTTCTTTTTATCATGCCAACATCACCCCACACATAATTACACCATACTCTAAATTTGTACAACAACAACCAACCCAACCTAAGCATCATATTCCCTAAAATTTAGCAACAACATATATTACAACATACTTGGCCAAACCATGGCCCAAAACCAAACTAATTATTCAACAACTAATTTTGGTCTCCAAACCACCATAACAATTCACAATACATTTTAATGGAGACCCAACCAAGTTAATTATCCAAAATCCCAAAAATCAAATTATACTACAATGTTGCTATATTAATGGGGCATATTAACATATTTTACACTAAGATGAGGTAGGGTTTAAGCAAAAACTATAATATTTAACTATACTACACTAATTAAACTAACAAAAATTAAAAAGAGAAGAAAAAAAAAGAAAATCTTACTTGAAGTAGAAGGAGGAGAAGGTGAGTAGTTATAGATGGCGGGGGAGGAGTGGTGTAGGAAGATAAAGGAGTTTGGGGGTGAAATTTTAGAGAGAAGGGAGTGAAAAACTTTTTTAGAGAGAGAGAGAGGGGTGAAGAGGCGGCACGTGAAGAGTTAGAATGAGGGGGGAGTTTATTTTAGGTTAGGGTATTAAAAGAAGGGGGGGGAAATAAAAAATTAAAAAAATTCGCGCACATACTTGGACTGCCCGCGTTCTGTCGCGGTCGCAGTGGAACTGCGAGGTAGGAGATTCCGAAGGGGGTTCCCACTGTGGTTTGACTGTGGTCGCGGTCCAACCGCGATGGGTTGAGTTCAGAGAGGCCAATCTACTGCGGTCGCGGTGGAATTGCGGTGAAATGACTTTCCTGAATTTTAAACCTGGCAGCGACGATTTTTTTTGTATAGAGTAAATATAATGATTTACAATTACAACAATTTCGTGGGTTGCCTCCCATGTAGCGCCTGATATAACATCGCGGCACGACTCAACTTAGTGCATTTTAAGGCTCGCTGGACCTTTGAGATTCATGTAACCGCAATTCAACCGTCTCATTGGTGTCATCCACGCCAACGTACAATTTCAACCACTCTCCATTGGCTATGAAAATGCGAGAGCCATCTTCAGATTGTATTTCCACAACGCCAGACTATAACACTTCAACCACCCGCAATGGGCCAGACCATCTTAATTTCAATTTGCCCGGGAACAACCGTAATCTTGAGTTATAGAGTAGTACCTTGTCCCTGATTTTGAAGTTGCGCTCTATGATATTTTGGTCATGTAGCTGCTTCATCCTCTCCTTTTATAATCTTGTGCTCAAAAGCTAGATACCGAAACTCTTCTAGCTCATGTAATTCGGTGACTCTTGATTTACCCGCTTCATCTCAGCTGAGATTTAATTGCTTGAGTGCCCACCGTGCTTTGTGCTCCAGTTCAACGGGTAGGTGACAAGCTTTTCCAAACACCAATATTTATGGTGACATGCCGATTGGTGTTTTAAAAGTTGTCATGTATGCCCATAATGCATCATCGAGCTTTCTTGACGAGTCGGTCCTTGTGGCATTCACTGTTTTTGTCAATACACTCTTTATCTCCCTGTTAGATACCTCAACTTGCCCACTGGTCTGCAGGTGATATGGAGTAACCACCTTATGCTTCACATCGTACTTAGCCAACAATTTCTCAAATGCTCGATTACAAAAGTGAGTGCCCCCGTCGCTGATGATTGCCCTCGGTGTCCCAAAGTGAGTGAAATGTTTTTCTTGAGAAATCCCACCTCTACCTTAGCATCGTTGGTGGGTAATGCTACAACTTCCACCCATTTGGACACATAGTCTACAACAATAAGAATGTACTTATTTCCATAAGAGCTGACAAAGGGACCCATGAAATCTATCCCCCAAACGTCAAATACTTCCACCTATTGGATTGGGTTCATGGGCATCTCGTGATGCCGGGAGATATTCCCGATGCGTTGACATTCATTACACCCTTTCACCCACAAGTGTGCATCTTTAAATACCATTGGCCAGTAGAATCCGGCCTCAAGTATCTTGGCTGCTGTTCGAACTCCTCCGAAATGGCCACCATATGCTGAAGCATGACAAGCCTGCAAGACAGAAGATTGTTCGATCTCGGGGACGCATCTCCGGATCATGTTATCAAGGCATATTCTAAACAAATAGGGCTCATCCCAATAGTAAAGTTGGCTTTCACGAAAGAATCTTTTTATCTGGACTGATGACAGG